>BMAO01000909.1:0-77306 GCA_019973975.1 Trichonephila clavata
AGAGAGAAAGAGAGAGTTTCATTCTTCTCTCAAAAATAGTTTAATTCTAGCATTGATGAGAGATTCACTGTGTGACACTGTGATAACAAGCAAAATGATGATACTTGGGAAAGGACACAGACAGACATAGTTTAGTGTAATCAAACTCATTATCCGTGGTTTCATTATGACCTGGAATTCACTGTCGGTGGCAAAGTAATGACTATCCATCAAATAATTAATCACAAATTGACAACTAAGAACAGCTAATTTATGCTTAATGATTATTTAATTTTTAGGTTTCTATTCACATACTAATAACATTAATATAGATTGTAATTCTGTTAAATTAACACATATTAATTTACACAAGAATGGCATTTACTCTTAGAAAAAAAAATATAATCAATTAAAATATAGCAAAACATTTAATTTAAATGGATAATATATATTTTTAACATGCAACATAATTTTTTAAGTAAATGCAGTCTAAGAAATTCTAAAGAGTCCTTATTTTGTAAATTTCAGTAAAGTATGCATTATTCGATTACGTTTCACCCGGCACTTCTCGCGCAGAGTCTGTCATACCCACCGTCTAACTTTTTCAACCCTCCTTCTAAGCCTTTTTTGGAAAATGGATAGTTTCTCGTGTAGCTCATTTTAAGGTCATTTCAGGAGCCTTAGTTTGTAGGCGAATTCTAAATATATATTTTTGGATATTGCCTCTTTGGGTACGTTATACCCATCGCGTGAATCACCGTTACAGAATGAATGATGAATGAGCGCGTTTTAAATCTTATTTTCTATGGCGTAACATTGCAGCTATGATGAAGAAATGTGATATTTAAGTAATTTAAAGATACAGTATTAATAGATATAGTACAACAGTATTTTCAGATGAAGAAAATCTCTTCGTGGTTATGATGAGGAAAAATCAAATGATGAAGAGTATAACAGCAAGTATGATTCTCCTCTGAAATCGATCCGATTTAGAAAAGGGAGACACTGTTTAAAATAAATGTTTTATATGTAGAGACACAAAAACAATTGAGAAGAACTTAACTTTAAAGGAGATAATTGGTAAACATCTTATCCACTTTCAGATGAGCTTTTGAAAAAAACTATTGCTGGAACAAAATAAGAGAAAATAAAAAATAAATTCCAAATTTTTTTAATTTAAAGAATAGAGAAGTTTACTTCTATATGTTTAGTTTGAAAAAGAAACAGATTTAAAAAAATAAAGATCCTGTGAAACATTGCACTCACTCACGACGAGATTAAGGAGTATATAAACAATGCACTGAATGTCCTTATAAAAAGAACAGAAAAACTAAATTTACGAGTGAAAAATGTAATAAACATGTTGCATTTCCTACTTTTCTTCCTTTTTAACCTTTGTATACAAATTTTACGGTAAAAACACAATGTAAACACCCTTGGGTATGACACACCACCAGCACGAAAACTTTAGATCCTTTTTTTTTTTTTTTATACTCGAGTGATGCCGGGTTAAAAATGCAATTTTTCTATTTAACCTTATTTTGATTAATAATCACAAAAACTACTTTCTTTTTAAAGAAAGGAGTGAAAGTAATATGTTAAATACTTTAAAATATTTTCCTTGCATTTTATTGGGAATAAAGACTGATATAAATTCCAGTTTTCTTTAGACACTTATGAGAAGAGTCATTTAATTTTACAGTTAGTAGTTTTACATGATAAAAAAATTTCCATAGTCTTCTATACAGTTTTAATATAAGAAGTAATGTATATAAATTGAAAGTTTATCTAGATTTAATAACACTTGTACAATATTTTGCATATTCATCAGTTATCATATTAGTAAATTTGACTTGATTGTGAACTTTACCCCCCCCCCCCAAACGTCTATTTCCTTATATTTATAGCGCAGGAATTTAATAATTTTTATCTGCATATAAAAAAACCAGGGAAGGTGTATCTTGAATCTCTCCAGGCAACATCTGGTGCTTCATTCCTGCAAGAGTTACGTGCCTGCGGCAATTCGACCACCAGAAGATTTCCTGCTAGAAATCCTGGAGGAAATTTGATTTTGTTCAGAAGATAGCGGGAAAACATGTGATTTGATCAGGAATCGTATCGCATGTCATCCACTTTTATTTTTCCTTTTTTATTCCGAGATTTGAATCTACTAAAAAGAAAAGCGAAAGAAGAGAAAAGGAATAGAACTAGATTAATACGATTCGTTCGACAAGTAAAAACATTGGAAAATGATGAGAATGCCCATTTTCAGTATATTTTTAGAGATTTTAGCTTCTTACGAGGAGTATGAAGTTGATATTTAGTAATACAAAAAAAAATCTGAAGTTTTTTTTCATTTGCATGAATTTCTTATAAACGTAGTTCGTTTTATTTCCATTACAAACATTCTTCAAACCCGATTTGATACAAAGACCCGATACAAAAATTTTAATAATATTAATTAATATCTAATTTAACAAAATGAATTAGAATTATTTACACAGACACGTATTTGTTGTACGGTTTGTTCATCATATTTATATCTATTGATAATTTCATTTGATACTATTATAAGTAAATATCTTAAAAACGTATGTATACAAACATTCAGGAATATTTATTTATTGCAAGCAACACATTGCAATATATATCAATAAATCACACTAGAAACTTATGTAACTATTTTTTTACATTCTAAAAGACTCAAAAAATAGTAAAATTTTTAAAAATCTATAAAATATAATGCAAAAATGTGTAAAATCAAAGTCAATTGTTAACAAAATTTGTACAAATATATCTAAGATAAATATAACTGATAATCAAATAAGAATCAAAAAAATGTTCAAATTACCTAAACTCTTGCATATTATTTCCAAAATCACAAATATCAAAGATACATGTGATTTGAAAAAGCATATTGAAAAACATTTTATATTTCGAACTAACAGATTATTTTGATAGTTTAAATTTTATTTTCTCAATAAGACTAAGAAAACTTAAAAATAATTTTAAGTATACAGGCTAGGAATAGTTAGTTATTTAAATGTAATCAAAATAAAAATGCTGTTAGATATAGTCTAAATGCAAAATATTATGCTTTGAGAATTTACTCCGTTTTTTTCAAACGAAAAAATAAATCAAAAATTCTATTGCATTAAATTTATTTTTAACCTTAAAAATATTTTTGTAAACTTCTCTCGGTATTATACGAGTAAACTTTATACTATTATAATAATCATTTCATGCAACGTAATCTTACTCTGAAATGCCTCGAATTCTCAAAAACAGTATATTCGACAAATTTCGGCCAAGGAAATGAGAAAAGTGGTTCACAAACTAAAACTCTGGAAATTTAAATGTGTAGCTCTGCCTGTGAAGACTTCGAGTTTTTTTACGTAAGATTTTAATCTTGGATAGTCATGTGAGTATACCACAACTTAGTACAGCAAAGATATGGTAACATTCTAATTCTTCTGTTTACAACAAAATAAGGAGCCCACATACGAAACTTCTGTTGACAGTTAACATAAAAAGGTAAGCAATATAGATACTTGGAAATTGAAATATTAGATATAGTCTTGATCAATTAATTTGATCACAAATTACATAATTTGCCGCAAGGAGGCCATTATGCAATATCTATACAACATAGAATATCAAAGCTATTTATTTTGTGTATAATAATAAAAATACAAGGTCTGTTCAAAGAGTATCCTACTGTGAACTTTCTCGGGCAGGTGTAGACTCTGAAACAGTGTCACTGTGCACAGTGGGAGATAACAATGCACAAGCTGAATTTTATCCCCTTTGCTCCAAAGTACCATTGTTTCCTAAAGGCTGTTGAGTTAGACTATTATACGTGTTCGACGGATTTTCATTTCTCTAAAAATGACTGAACGACTTGATCAGAGGTACTACATCAAATTTTTAGTCAAAATCTTGGTGACTTTCTAAGTGAAAGAATTCGCATGAATCAGCAAGTATTTGGAGACGATGCTATGTGGATCACATAAATTAAGGAAGGGTTTAACCGTTTCAAAAATAGACGCACGTCCCTAAAGAGTGAGTGACCAACGTTCTGAGAGGCCACAAACCATTCGAAATGCACCTGTTGTTGAAAGGGTGGAAAATCTGGAAATGAATGGTCGTCGTTTTACCGTATGAGAGATTTCTGAATAGGTTGATATCAGTACAGGATCTTCACAGGCAATTTTGTGTAACCATGCACAGAGTGGCTGCGAAATTTTTTTCCAACAGAAGAACTTCATCCTGCAGTTGCACAGATCTACTGGACACTAACAACACTGAACTGTCTTGTGATTTTTAGCTGTTAGCGAAAACGAAAATGCTATTGAAAGGATCCCTTTATCAGAATAGAAATAAAATAACACAGAAAGTGGTGATGAAGTCGAAGATGATTCCAAACAAGGCTTTTTAGAAGTGTTTTCGGCTGTGGAAGGAATGCAGGTCTAAGTGTGAGTTCGTAAGAAGATTACTTTGAATTTGATTAGGATCCTAATCCCGCAAAGTAGCTAAGATATTTTTTTCTGGCCAAAGGTCGGATACTTTTTAAACGGACCTTGTAAAACGTATAAGGTCCAATTAAATTCAACATCTTTTCTGATATTGAACAAATTTATTGGCAATAAATTATCAAAATTGATCCAAATAGAATACATGTGTACGCCTAAAATTGAATGTTTTAACTGTATTTTTTCATTTTTAAGTGTTTTCTTAAAAGTACTTCTAAAATTATTTCTGAATCATCATGATGTATTTTATAATAACAACACTCTAAACCTTACTGTTTATTCTACTAATACAATCAATACATTTTAATGAAATTGAAAATTAGTCATCTATATAATCTCATCTTTAATTTGGTTCATTTAAATATTCTACAATCAAATGTTATTTAATAAGAACAAGACTCCCTATTTTTAGAGCTTTGACAATGTGTTTTTCATTAATGTTCCTTTTTGCTATTAATTTGACTGGGAACCAAACATTTATTGTAAAAGGCTTCAAAAAAACCAAATGAGAAAGCGAAAAGAAAGACAAATT
The DNA here is from genome assembly GCA_019973975.1 of Trichonephila clavata. Classification (NCBI taxonomy): domain Eukaryota; kingdom Metazoa; phylum Arthropoda; class Arachnida; order Araneae; family Nephilidae; genus Trichonephila; species Trichonephila clavata. The sequence continues at coordinate 5,044 of BMAO01000909.1, forward strand.
TTAGCTTACCAAAAAATAATCAAAAAAAGGTTGTGAAAAAGCAATATGAAAGTGGTTTTGCAATTATAATAAATGTTTAATGATTATCAACATTCTCCATCACTCCATTATTTTTAATTTAATTTCAATTTATCCGAAGTTTTTCATTCAGTGCGTAAAAATTTATCGTTTACTTACTGTAAATCCAGCCTAGCAATACAAATTCTAAATTAAATGTTTTTTTTAATAAAAGGAAGAATCGTAATACATAAGAAAGGAATTCCAATTAGTATTTAAATTAAACATATTGCTAATACAAAAAAGGGATATTTAATTTATATATACATTAGGGTTCTTTTTACGTTTTTCTCTGAAATGTTTTTCTCGAGAACTGATTGAAATTCCTTTCTCTAAGAAATATTCTTGGAAATAATTGTAAAATAAAATGCACTTTTATTTATGTATATTAGCATTTTAAAAATGCTAAGCCAAAAAAATAACTGTCATTTCGAAACAAATTTTAATGGGGTTTTTTTTAATAATGAACGAAGAAAATCAGTTTTCATTATCTCTAAGAGCAATTCTTGCAGTTTTTGTATAATGTAAAAACTATTGTCGAATAAGTTAAGATTTTGTACGTTTTTTATACTTTTTATTGAAAAGGAAACGGATATTTCTTACAAAAATAGAAATTGCAAAAATGTATGCTTTACTGTTTTAATATCAGTAAAATATTTCAAACCGAGTCTACTCACTTTTATTTGATACAAACTCGTCATTTAGCTCTATTTTTCTAAAACTAGATCTTATTATTCTTTCAACTAGAAAAGTAAGATTACAGTATCGTTCACAATTTTATTCATTACAAAGAGTGTCTACAAATTAGTTGGGCAATTTCGTGAGCTATGAACATTCAAAATATAAAAGGAAATTAACCCGTTTAACGTCATACTAGTAAAAAACATACCCTAAATTTATTCGTGAGGATTTTAGGTGTCATTTGGGAATTTGAAAATCTTCATGCCATCCTAAAACATGAAAGGATAGTCCAAGGTAAACGTGTTTTGTAAAGTAAGCTCCTCGAATGTTTTCGGTCCATTTTTCTTCACTGAAAAGACTGTTATGGGAATTATTTACCTGGGCATGCCTACAGAATTTCCTTATGTCAATCATCAAAGAGAAAATACCAGCAGTTTACAATTTTCAATAGGGGTATGCCTTATTATTACCACAAAGACGTTAGATCTTACTTCTATGTGTTGAATCACCAGTCTGGATTTGTCGTGGAGGTATTATTTAGTGGCCTTTACAATCACCGTTGGACTCCATTATAAGGGAGTTTGTAAAGGATCAAGTGTACACTCCATCATTTCCTATATCCATTCCTGAACTAAAATCAAGAATCTCACTGCCATGAATTTAATTGAAGTAAACATGCTGACAAATCTATGGCAGAAACTAATTTACCGATTGGACACTTACAGAGTAAAGAAAGGAAGTCATAACAAACATTTGTGATAGTGTTAAACTTGGACTATTTCTCTTGATCTTATAGCAATGTATACTTTAATTTTTTCCCTGTAAATTACATACAATAAATCATTTTTTTTTTGCCCAAATAGTTTGTAGACACACAGTATATTGAATTAATGAAGCCTCCTCTTTTAAATAAATTAAGCAATTCACACACACACTCACAAAATGCATTTATTTACCTACACATACATTTTCTATATATTACAAAAATCTAGTAGAATGCTTCAAAATACTGCAATAGGAGTGAATGAATGTTTACTAACGCGTGGTTTATATAATGGAACGTGAAGGATATTGCCAACGGTCCTCGTAAATTTGAACCATGACCAAAATAGGAGTACCACACCTCGCAAACGTGAGGACTTTGAACCACGACAGATTTAACAGGAGTTAGTCTCTCAACATGACAATTCTTCAATGGTAACAGGACTTGAACTCGCGACTGGCCTACTAGGCCATACCCGTTACCACTACGCCACAGTAGGTGTTACTGCACTAAAAGAGTGTGTGCTGCATCTTGCAAAGTAGGTGTTAATACATCTTCAAAATTATAAAAACAAAAAAGACTCAAAAATAGTTGATCATTCCTATAAAAAAAATTGAAATATGAATGAAAAACAAGAAAAAATTCTTAAAATCACTCAAATAATGAATAAACTCAACTTTATAATTTCTTAACTAGAACAATTACGTAAGTAATTATTTATTTAAAAGGCTTCATATGATGGAGAGATATCTGGAAAAGATTTATACTTCTTAATATGGCGGATTTTTTTTTCAAAATATATCAATGAAAAAAAGCCTTGAAGTTTCATAAAAATATTTTAAAATATAATGAAAAAGTGATACGAATATTGATATTAAAATTTTTTTTTAAAAAGTTCTGTATGTATTAAATAAAAAGATTTTGAAGCAATCGCAATATTTTATCTACAATGAAATTTTTCAAAATGTAATGCAAAATTATTATTTAGCACAGACAACAAGAGATGTTTTATATCTATTTGTTTATAATTTTTTTTTAATTTTTAAAATAATCTATCGCACTGTTTAAAATTATAATTTTATAATAAGAAAATTTTTTCTTTTACACCCATTTTTTGATATTAAAAAAGAACAATCTTTGATAAAGAAGGATATGGAGAAACAACATCGACAAATTTTTGCAATATATTTATTAAATGTAAGATTTTCTTGGAGCAATGAAAAATTCTCCAGAGAGAACAATTTTATGGATTTGAGAAAATGAAAACGTCTTAAAAGAACTGAAATATAGAGGAGGAGTAATGCATAAAATATAAAGTAAAACACATTTTATGGATCATTTATTACATGATAGTGAGTGTCATATCCCATTAAATAGTTTTTAGTCTGTTTGTGAGATCTGTATTTGAAAATAAAGAAAAGAAGAAGTGTATGATACTCTACATACAAGGTTAACTAAAGTGAAATAATTGTTAATGAGATAATAGAAGAAAAAACCGATCAAAAACGACTTTTTAAATTTAAATTTTGACTATTATGTAAATCATATTTTTAAGTTCTCTTATCACTAAAAGAACAACTGCTGTGATGCTATAGAAACTGAAGAAAATATATTGGAAATTCTGAAAGATTTTTAATTTTTGTTTGCTGTGGATCATATGATTCAGTGAAGAAATATGGAAAACAAATTTCTAACAATATTAAGTCATACCCTTATACTTTATTTATATTTAAATCTATTATCATTTTTTTTTCTTAAAATTTAGAAAATACGATAAAAACAAAAGTTTTTATTGTAAGTTAATAGAAAAAGACATTGTCACATTCAAAAATTCTTAATTTAGTTTAAAAGTAATAGTTTATCTATCAATATAATTTAATGTTTAATTTAGAAATTTTTTAACTAAAATATCATTTGTTTTGATCAGTAAAAATTATCGATGCCTAATTTGATACGTGGAAACATTTCTGTTAATATCGCATCAAAATTAATCTCATTAGAACAGAGAATTTAAAATGTATAAAAATGTACATTTCAAGTATGCAGCATTTATAAGGCATATAAATATAATAATGCATGCAAGTATACATATACAATATGTTACAATTCTGAAACGTAGCTTCTCCAAGAAAACAACTTTAAGTCCTAAAAAATAGTTCCAATTCTATAATATCATTGTACACATCTTATTTAATCTTATCCAATATATATCATCATTTTTTTCTTCTTAATCAAATCCCAGAAATATTTCAGAATTGTAAGTGAAATTTACATGTAATACAAATTCAGGTAACATATATTTTATTTTGTTATCATTTTAATTAAAGAGTTTTCGTAAATTTTAGGAAATCAACACTCAACTGCAAAGCTTCACTTAGATTTTCCTGCAATTATACTTTTTCTTTTAAAACTGAGGCTACAGGAATAATTACTATAGTAATTATTTACATATGTTTATTAAGTTTCCAGACTTGAAAAGAAAATGTTTATTGTAAATGAATTTAATGTTTAACTTTAATTTTTTAGTAGTTATCACATATTTTAATTCTTGATTCAGTTCAAATTTATTTACTTAGCATTTATTTTCTTTTTAATTAAAAGAGCAGCGGCCTTAAAATGTGTATGTAATAACAATATAAAAATCAATATATAAATATAGTCAAGCCTGTTTTTGTGCGGTAGATAGGGACCGCATTAAAAAAACCGCACAAAAAATATGCAGAAATTTCATAAATACTTACATGTAGCTATCCACTTCGTCGATATACTACATAATTTTTTTTATTCGGAGGAGAGGGACTGCATAAAAAATCCACACTTAAGAGATATGTCAATTTTTGCAAAATTTATGCGAAAGTACTTCCAAACAAAATAAGTAATTAAATTCCGCATGGAAACATTTTTAAAACATTTGATTTCTCATTGTATACTCATGGAGAAATTGTCAAAATGCTCATATATAATTCATCGCTACCCTTCGTAAACCAAAGCACGCATTTTCCTATGATGAAGTAGTTTAAAACCACTTTCGTCACTTGAAGATACAATTTCATTTGATATATTTTTGGCACCATAAAATAAGTTATAAGTCTTAGGGACGACGGTCGTTTGGTCAGTAGCTTGTGAACGTCACGATAACCAGAAATGCATGATCGAATCTCTTTTTGGAATATCTAACTCCTTTCGGAATTGGTGTCTATTTTAAGAAAATGTTTATCCAATTTATTCGAAAGCTGGATCCCTGCATATATTTTATTCGCTCTTGAATAATCCGGTTCTTCTTGTCCATCTTCATAATTCATCAAATTATGGATATAATATCACTGTGATTGAAAGTTTCGTCTTCAGTCGCGTGCTGCTAGTGCGTAGAGAGAGAGAGCAATTGAACGTGAATTGTTGAGAGACTTTTTATAACCAATGGACAGAGCATCTTGAATTGTACACATGTGTGTATGTATATTCACAGAAAACATTACAGTGGAGCCCAAGCCATTGAAATTCATATACCGCATTAAAAAGATCGCACAAAACAAATTACACAAAAACATAATCGCATAAAAAATGATCACACAAAACGGTTCTACTGCATTATTAATGCAGTAGATTGTATTTTTATGAACTTCTTCCAGGGAGCGAAATTTTAACGGATGCATTCAACTCCTACAACTCACCTTTTATCAAATTCATATGTGAGCTCATCATTTTGCATTTGTCCAGCAATTAGTAAATTAGATTTTACTGCGATCTATTTTTATTATTATAACAGGAGTTTAGAAGTGTGTACCAAAAAACATCATGAAAATTTGAAAACAAAAATAAAGTTTCTGACATAATTTGATGCTGTTACTTTTGTTTTAAAAAGTATAAGAAAAGTAAAAGTCTCTAAAAGAGTAAAGGGAATTACAATTTCGTAAAAAAAAGAAGCATTAATTTAAATTGTAAGAAAAATTATTGTAAAACCTCGTGCTATTTTGTGGTATAAAAATTTTTTTCCCGACAGTTTAACAGCTGTTAAAGTGAAAAAAATTTTTTTACTGATTTCAAGTTTTCCCATATTCTTATAGGATATGAAAGTTTTAAGAGCTATTCGTCTTTTAATTTAATTGATGGTGATATTTGTTCATGTGTGTTCGGGATATTGAAACTGCTGAACATGTTTTGTTGTATTGTAACCTATATTTTTGTAAACGAGAAAATTTCAAGAATGAGTTGAAATACTATAATGCATTTCCTGGCCACCTGTTTTGCTTTTGTTGGTCATTTTTCCTGAAAGCCTTAATGCAGTGCTTCTCAAACTTTCAAATTTGCGACCCAATTTTTAGTCATCATTTTTATCATGCCTCCCCCACCCCTTAACAATAGCAATGAACTCTTAGCAATAATAATGAACTTTTATGCTGAACTATAATAATATCTTAATTACAAACCATACAAATTATCAAAATAAGTATTCAATTTTGTATATGTTGCTTTCAAGTATTATAGATAAGTATTATAGGTTACCCTTTTGCAAAACTTTGCAAAGTTTTGTCAGTCACGCCTATATAGGAGTCACTAGTTACATATGTACTTAACTTGCATTTATTTTAGTATTGATAAATTAATCATAAAATATATTGAGAAATACTGATGCATTTATAAGAACATTACATCAGTGTAAATGTGTATTTTTTATTTTTTATTACGTCAGAATGTATTTGTGGTTTTGCTTCATTTAAGTAAATTATTTTTTGCATAATCTTTTATCTTCAATTTTTCCAAATACTCGCGCCCATCATGTAGGTTTATCACGCCCCCTAGGGTGGGGCCACCCCACAGTTTGAAAATCGCGGCTTTAATCCTTTATTAATTTTGTTTACTGTAAAGATTTTAAAATTTTTTATAGGTAACTCTCCCCTCCCCTCCCTTCATTTTATATTTATATTTTCCTCTTCCTTTTCATTTTATATTTGTATTTAAAAAGTATTTATACTTTTAGATTTAAATTAGATAAAGCTGTTACAACTTAAATCTGTAATCCTCATGTTGTGTAACATGTTGCATGAAGAGTTATGCAAGTAAATTAATTTAAAAAATGTATGTGTGAAAACCTTTAATAAGTAAAAATATCAACCAGAAGCATTAAACTCTTTTTTTACTCCATCTGTTACTCTTCTTAAATTTACCATTCCAGACAGAAAAAATTAACAGTCCTCGGTTTAAACCTCCAAACGTCAGCTACCATGATACAAATTATAAAAATACCTAATACTTGTTTTTTTTTTGTCGTAAAATTAATGACTACATTTTTAGCATTAAAGAACATTTTGCTGTTATTAATATTACAACCCTCAAAAAAACTGCCATAACTCCGCGGTATATAACTCAATGCTAGCACAAAGCATTAGAAAATTGGAAATAAGATCTAAAAACTAAAATTAAATGTCTGAGAAATGGCATCATCACAACATTCATCAATATAATGCCTTTCAAAACAACAGACTTCTTTTATCGTACCAAAGAAACTCAATTATTTCCAGCCTTCATATGTTTCAGATTTGCTTCCCTGAGAGTTCCTTAGAATCTTTAAGATCAAAGATAAAATTTGTGTTTTATATTATGAGACTAATGATGAAACTGTCGATGGGAATGTAAAACACTTGTGAATAAGTTTTCAAAGAAAATTGGAAACGCTTCCTTTTAGTTAGGAAAAAGAATAAGTAGATAGCTTATGTAATGGGATAGTAAGACTTTGGAAAAATGGAAGAGTAATTTGTATGTTTTTTGTATAGTTAAAAATCTTTTGCGTCTTCTTTGTATTTTATTCATGTATTCTGAGACAAAGAGTAAAATTTTAATCTTATAATTAATATTTTAATCTTGAAATTAGTATACATTAAATCACTTACATTTTTGGTCTAACAATGCTTACACACACATTATTTCAAAACGTAAGTTTTCTCTTAAAACCTCAAAATAAAACAGGTTCAATATATTTTTCTTTCCTTGAGACGATGTCTTAATGTTTCTTAGATTAAATTGTTTGCTTGATTAATTGTTGTTAGATTAATAATTAGATTATTTGTTGTTAATTTTTAATAAAAAAATCATACTCTTCAAGATTTTTTTTCAATTGGGTTGTTATCCAATTTGGTAGTATCAAAGGTATATTAAAACTTAAATGTAAAGTTACATCATGTTTTAGGGTTTTTTTGTGTGTTGGTGGAACAAATACATATTTTTAAAATATGTAATGATTTTGGTAACATATAAAGTTCTAATAAATTATTAATGTATAATTGGTACTTTTCCGTTTCGCCGGAGCAAGCCAAAAAATTGCCAAAAACGTTACAACCAACGCCAAACGGAATATTCTCGCCGGTTACCACATCTTCAAAACAAATCGGAGTATTTTCTTTTAACGTCTTTTTCATAATACATCAAAAATAGAGGCAAAAGCAATGAGAACCAGAATTTATAACGGTTTTTATGTGTATATTGTGTGTTGTCAACCAATAAAGCCTGCTTGGCAAGACTTGCGCAGGCGAAACAGAAAAGTACCGGAAAATTCAATCAAAAATTAAAATTTAAATACATGTAATTTTGAATTAGATTATCCCCTTAACGTGTACTCTCAAATTAATTTGAGCGTGCCAAACAGTCCAAAACTGAGTATACTCGAGATAATTCAAGCGAAGTCATATTTTATGCTGCTGTAATTTTCACACTCGAATATAAGCGAGCATCGCTTACACTCTTGAGTATGATTGTGATCTGTCATCGTGATTTCGTAAATTTAGATAACTACTTTTGTTTCTTATATTATACGATTTATTCATAAAATATTAAATAATTACTTCTCTTGTCTTGCATGTTTTGTATAAAAAATAGAGGTAGACAAAAATTTAGATTTTAGATGCGAATTAGTAAAAAGGTTTATACAAAAATATCATAATAATACAAATACAAAAAAATGGGTGCTTACTTATTATCGCAACAATCTCCAACTCTATTAATAACTCGCCAAGTTGGCAACCCTGATTTCCTATGAGTCGTACACGCTGAATTGGTAACCAGGTGCTTCATTTCATATAATGTCGCCAATAGGTTGCGATAATACGTAAATACCAAAAATTCGGTTAAAGAATAATTTTCTGAATTTCTGCTACCAACGGAGCTTCATTTTCCCAGTTTTGTTCCACCAACACCAAAAAAAAAAACTCCCACAAGATATTGCACTGCATGTTGTACTGAAACGAAAAGCAAAGGAAAAATTTTAAAAAAAGAATCGTTATATGTATAACAATTGCAATGTGGGCTAAGGGATACACCCTACTTATCATATAATTTTTTAAAATAATTTTTGTAAAAAAAGTTCTATTATGATTATTATTTCTGTTGAAAAAGTATAAATAAGTGTTTATACCGATAAAAATCCTTTTTTTTTTTCAGACAGAATTTGAAAAATGAAGATAGTAAAAGTTGATGTACCTGAAAAGATTGCAATATTCGGCTCTTATGTACAACGTGGATCAAAATCCATAATTAAAATTAAAATTTTGGATGATTTTTTTAAAATTTTTATTTATTCATTTTTATTATTATTATTATTATTATTTTTTTGCCAAACAAGGTTCTAAGAAGCGTTTTTTTTTTTTTTAAATAGAAAAAAATATTTATTTTGTCAGTTACTTTTCTTCAAAAAAAGTGCGCGTTAACGGGTTAAAAAAAGAAAATGTATCTCCATGCATATTATTATCTACAAAGTTACAATTCATACTCCTATGATGTGTGTGTGTGCAGAACGTTTTCAGTTTACTTCTATCTATAACCTTTGATAAATAAAAATGCCTCGTGAAAATTATCTTTTGATTCATAAATAGATGTTTCATACTTTTAAAGAATCTAATGAATTGTATTTTAGAAATTTTAATATTTTATCTTTCTACATTTTTTATAATTCACATTACTGCATACTTAGTAAATTACTACTAAAAGTAATCTAATTTAATCCAATTTTTGCACTGCTCTTATTTCAGAAATTTTTTGAATTGTATAAAAATTGTGATTTTTATCTCACTGAATATCAAAAAATATTCTTGTATCCTAATATAAATTCTTTCAGTCTTATTGTATTTTCAGGTATTTTCAAAACATTGAATTTCTGCATTCCTGAGAATACATTGCTATTCATGATGCTCAAAATTCATGAGCTTCTTTTATGAAAAATAAATGGAAATCCTTTCTTGTTGATTTTCGAAAGAGAAAATAGTAGAAAATAACTATCGGCATTTAACTTCTCAGAAGTATAGTTTTGCTTTATTTTGAAAGTAAATGCACGTTTTGTTCTCTTCCAAATAAAAATAAGAAAAAAGGTATGAATTTTTTCTCGATTGTTCAGTCACACATTGCAAGATAAGCAAAACTATTCCGTACATATATTTTTAAAGAACGTTTTTACATTTTTAATATTGAAACCTGATTTTGAAAGCAGTGGAATATTTAGGTTTCCAAAATAACTTATGCTACATTGCTGTATAACTGCAGCAGATTTTATATAACTATTCTTCAAAACATGCCAAAAATCGTTTTTAAAATCTCACTTTTCTTGTGAAATATAGTGCTATGAATTTTGTGTAAAATAGTGTAAATAATCTGTGTAATAATCTTGTGTAATGCATTTATATTACTCTATGTTAATTTAATTCATGTTAAAATTGTGATATATATATATTCACAAGCAACGCCATCCCTTACGTTATAATGACGATTCAAAGCAAATTTGGCGAAATCTTAGCAAAGGAGCCAAGTTGGCATAATTTTTAGCGACCATTTTTGATGAATTCCGGATCCTTTTGATTCCTCTAGAAATTAGTGAAGAAATCCACTAATTTCAAGGCCTATGACGCAATTGGATTATTCTCAAAGTTCCGCGACTCCTATAAATAGAGAGATGTTCGCGAAGATCAATCAGTCTTGTTTCGACCAGCGATTAGTGAGTATTGTTTTAACTAGCGATCAGTAGTCTTGCCTTGACCGCAAGGCGGTTAGTGATTATTTCGGCTGTTGAACGAGCGATTGCTTATGAATAATCTTTCACATACTTGTATTTTAAACACTGATAATTGTGTCTGAGTGTTGTTGAAGGCGTGAAGTCCTTCTGATATTTATTCTTCAAATCTTGCTGCTGGATCCTGTATTTTAAGGATTGATTTTCGACCATTAATTCTCATCGCTGTTTAAAAATTGTCTTATTCTTTACGACTGATTTGCAAAAAATCCTGAAACCACGATCAACGTAACAATATTTATTTCTTTGGTAATATGTAAAGTGTGTTTTCAAGTAAAGTATATTCTTCACATAAATTTCGTAACTTTTAATGGTATTATGGAATTAAACATAGTTTGATAAGTATTTTTATATGACATAGTACAAAACCTAATGAAATAATAATTTCTTTTGTAATTCTTATAGACCAGTGATTCCCAAAGAGGTCTATATGGACCCCCAGGGGTCTTTGAAGACCTGCAAGGGGTCCACGTCAGTGAAAAAATAATTCTAGGGTACATGAAGTGTAAATGGTTGTCTACGATAGCCAAAACCAGATTGTGACTTTAATTTTAATAGAACATCTAATAAAGAGTTAACCTTATTTACCTATTTAACAGCTTTAGTTACTAAATTTACTGGAGTAATTTGCAATTACAAGGCGACAGCATACATTTTTTAAGAAAAAGTGTTTCTTTGCCAGAATCAAGCTAAAAGAGTATAAAACTGGACGTCGTGAATTTTAACAGTTCCTCAATTTGTCACAATCTGCCAGAAAAATGAAGCGTTTCAACCTATATTCAACATTTAAATGCCTCTAACTCAGGTTTTGAAACTAGGTTTGAGAATGCTTTGACAATGGTAATATCACAGTAAGTAATGAATTCATGTTGTTACACTTTAAAGAGAATCAAAAAGAAAAGAATGTCTGATTACAAAAGGAACTTATTTTAATAAACCTAACGAAGTTTTTAAAGTAACTTTTAGGAACGAATGTCAGCAATTTTGGCTTTAAAAAGATATACCTGTTATATTTTCGAGTTATGGAACATCTTAAGAAAGTTTTTAATTGCTTTTTATAGAGAGGAGGAGTTTCAGCATGATTGCCAATCTCCAAAATAACAACAGAAAGAAAAAAAAGATTGGATCCTACTAACTAAGAAGATTGAGGGTTAAACCTGAAAAGATTGATGCCAAATGTTAAAAATGTGTTATTGAGAAGCACCAGATTCATCCCACCCATTAAAAACATTTGTTTGTTCCTCAGTTATTTTATGTATAACAATTATTTTATATATTAAATTAAAATTTAATTAACTAATTCACGTGTGTTTCTTAAGTTTTAAATACACTAATTAACTCCAGTTAAAAACATAAAATTTTTAAAGTAAGTAGTGCTATAGCAGCTGTCAAAAAACATTTAAGTTGATAAATTTGCAAAAATTTAATATTAGGTAAGTAGGGAGTCTACACAAAACCGAAAAACATGGTAAGGGACCTATGAGACAAAAACGTTTGGGAACCTATGCTATAGACCCTTAAATCAAGTTTACACTCTTGATTTCCAAGTTTTTTTCTTACTGGCACGACTAATTCATAAAATATTTGTAAAATTCTCTTTTATATGCATACTAATTTTAATAACTTTATTAAACACTTCCTAATTTATGTATTATTTTATAAAAGCCTTTCCTTTTCCTTGATTTTACGATAAGGTATAGTATTACAAAAACCATAGGTCTTCTTTTAAAATATACTACCTTAATTAACCCTTATGAAAACGGGATACTAACATGACTAAAATTACTCCTTTGAAAATTATTTGAATATTATTAACATTAAAGGATTTATAATGAGTCATTTTAACTGCTTCATCATTAAAATTACGTGCGTTATTAAATTTACGGTCAAATAATTTGAATGGTATATAACACTGAACTCTCAATATCATTATTTTGTGGCCAATTTTTTTATTTTCTGATTATATCACAATTATATGTATATGTATAGTAATATTTTACCATGAAAATATAAACTATTCTTGTTTTCAAAAAAAATTGGTAGTAATTAAACCTTTTTTCGATCCTCTAATTTTAATAATTTGAAACTGTATTTATTGTTAAAGGGAACTAAATTAATGATTCGTGTATATAATTATTTTTTTCATAATTATTCCCGGAGTACAATTATCTACGTGAACATCATTTTAAGCTTTAATCATTAAAATTAAAATTATATAATAAATCGTATAAAAAGAACTAATATGTTTGCATAGTTAAACATTGATGAAATGACAGAGGCCACCAAGTCTAGTTCAAAAAGCCTGTGAATACTGAACAGCTTTAGCTATTGGTTGTTCTTGATATTTCGCGTTATATTTCCGTTAAATGTATGAAAAAATAAACATTAAAAGCGTTTAATGTGTTGTCGGGAATTGTATCATTCTAACTATTTGATGAAAAATAAGAAAAAAAATGTTTTATATATACGTTTATGTATAGGTGAAAGTTTTCATGCTTAGGTCATTCTTAAGATATGAAATCAAAGCAAGTCTTACCCAACTTTTGAAATTTAGTGGAAAGTCAAAAGCTGTTACGTTATTTGCATACAAAATGCTGCTTCATAGTGTACAGTTGGAGGGAAGTATTGTAAAAATTGTAAGATATTACAAAATATCACAATCTTATACATTACTACGAAATGCGTAGTGTAGCAATTAAATAGGGGGACTTAAAAATTAGCTTTATTGAAAACAATGTACAAATATCTTTTCATCCCCTTCAACATCAATGCATAAATGTCTGTATCAATGCATAAATACATAGGAGTTTTCTAAAGTTCAAAATGATGTTGCAGCTTATTTGGTGTCACCGTCTTCACTAAGTCTGCGTTTTTGCTTTCACCTCTTCTACAGACTGAAATTGTGTTCCCATCAATGCATTTTTCACTTTAAGAAGCAAGTAGAAGTCATATAGTACGAGATCTGGTGAATACTCTAGATCCTCGAGCACAATAATGCGTATGTACGCCAAGAACCATTTTACACAAAGTGCAGTGTGCCTCAGGACGTTGTCTTGGTGCAAAATCCACTTACCGTCACTCTACAGATCTTGGACTTTTTTCCACACTTTTTCTCTAAGCTTTCTGAGGAGCTCAATGTAGTACTGCTGTTGGATCTTGAGGTACCCATTCAATCTTCTGATGCGATTAATATCGAACAAAAACGATGAGCATAACAGTTCTTGATGACACAGACCGACCAGAACATTCATCATCTTCAACAACCTCCCGATCTTCCAAAAATCGTCTAAGCCATTTAAAATTTTGTCTATATGACGTACAATTATCTCCAAGGATCTCTTTTAAAAATTTAAAACATTCTATTCCAGTTTTTCTTTTTGAATTTTACGAAGAATTTCAAATTTATGCTCAGCTTGATTTTTAAGTTTATCATGATCTGGCAATTTGAAACATTCTTACTCAAACGAGGATGAAAAACAAACTGAACTAGATGCAAGGATGGGGAATAACGTGCAACCACCACCGGAAAAATCCTGGTCAAATATATTCTATTCCCACTCCTTCACACTAGGCTTAACGGCTAGAGTACGTGCAGTCTGGGAACTTAACTGTCACACCATGCACATATTTAAAAAAAAATGACCTTTCTAAAAATATTTTTGCAACTGCAATGTTGATGTAGCAGCTTTTGAAATAAAGAAAAATTTAAGCAATATTTTCTTTTTAAATCATTCTGGCTCTTTTAATACAACAAAATTCATTTTAATCTTTTGAATAAAAGGAAAATCTTTCCAGAATTTTGTTTTAAAATTGCTAAACAGTGATTGCGATGAAGTAAACAGTTACTAGTTATTTTTAACTACATTACCGTATTCTTTTCCTACTTCAAGTAAAATCCATAAGATAATGTTACAATTTTATTCGTTTACTGTACAAAATAAAGATATTAACTTTAAAATATCTCAAATATAACTTATTAAAGGCATATAATTTCCTGTTTTGAGAAAATACTAACATAAAATTAAATCAGATAATTTTACTTATTTAATAAAAATTACATTGAACATGATATAGCATTGCTCTTCAATATAGTTCATTTTGATTTTTACGCTTTTTATTGGAGAGGGACTCAACTTTCACTAATACCATATTGAATATTATGATGCGATAAAAAGTGAGTTGTCAATTTATAGTCTTCAATAATTGTCAGATAAAAGTCAATTGATAACATTTTGCCATTATGTTTATAAATTAATTATAATAAATTAACTAAAAAAATTCTCAGAGAAGACAAATTTAATTCTTTAAATTCTTGAACAACACAATAAAATTGTTAATATTTTTTTGCAAATTAATTGCTAATTACTTATAAGTAGTTCTTTAATTCAATTTGTTCAAAGGTGCATATGTGATGCCATTACAAACTTTCTTCTACCTAATAAAGGAATTATTACAATGTCTTAGATTTCTTTCACTTGGATTACGTGTAGAATCGGGATTTTGTGAAAGTATATAAATGAGTATTTTTTTTATATTTAGTGTCACTTGAATTAGAATATATATATAAAAAATTTTAAGCATATTAATTAAATAAAAAATTATTTAAATGCAATTTTTTGGAAAAAAATGAGGAAAAAATTACATATTTTCAAAGCACATTCTCCTTTTATAAAAATGCTTCTATATTAATAGCTTTTTTACCTATTTATAGCTAAGACCTATCTACAAAGTTTGAAGCAAGAGTTTCTTAAATTTCACATTGTTTTTAGAGTTAGTATCAGTTAAATAATAAGCGGGGCTTTTTATAAAAATTTCTCTACTATTATGTATTTAAATTTGAATGAATCCACTTATATATTTTGAAAATCCTAGTTCAGGATCTGTGCAGAAATCTAAGCTACCATAAAGTCCGGCATATAACGCGCACCTTGACTTAAAGGCTGCATTTTTTAATATTTAGGTATATTCACAAAAAAAGGGCATCCACTTTTTTAGAGGAAGCTTGAAATGTGTATGTATGTCTTATATTTTGAAATCATTAATTCGAGGTATTATCCCAGGCATTTCAAAAAACAGTTTACTTCTATAGCTACTTCTTTCTAAGCTCATATGGCGTCATTTCATTTAAATAAAAAATATTTTGATGTATGCAAAGTCTAATTTTTTTTATGCTCATCTCTATTTTTTTTCTTTTTTGTGTGTTTACGTATGTATGCGTATTTTACGTACAGATTTTACGCATGTATATTTAAAATATTATTTTTATAGTAGGGGGAGTTTGAAATTATGTCATTTTTTGCCAAAAAAAGCAATTTAAAAATTAATATATTATTTAATAATAGTCTTAAGACTATTTTATATCTATATTCTAATTCATGTGATTTAAATATCAATAGAATCACTCATTTATACGCTTTTACAAACTCATGATTCCAAACGTAGTTAAATTCCTTAACATGAAAAGAATCCTTTCAATAACAAAATCTATCCAAACATCACGACCGAAGCCAATATCGAGTTCCTCGAATTTACTTGTATATATATTTGAAAAATCTAACTCAGGGACATTTCAACTAAGAAACGGTGAAAGAGGAGTCAGAGTGTAACTTACCACAAAGGCATTTGCACGGGATTCGTAATTGCATTATGTTACACGAAACCTCGCACACGCGCTCTGTATTTGCATAGATATGATGCTGAACTGGAATGCGAAAGGCCTAACTTCCCCCAAATCAATGGCCTGGAATGAGAAGCACCTCGGTACAGCGAAGACACGTTAGAGCTGAAATTGGAATTTGGTCTTCTCAAATGGCTCCGTGGAGCCTACGTAGAGTTTTGACAGTAATTGGCTCTAGGCGGGGCTGTGTGTGGAAGTATTGTTAAAAGAAACAGATTTTGATAAGAGGAAAAAAGGAATCTGGAATTCTTACTTGTGTGTATAGAAAGTAGTTAAAAGCCGGGACGAGAAAATCAAAACGCATGACATTTTGGAACCCCTAGAACATCTTTTTAAAAAGTCTTAACAAAATACTCTTCGAAGAAAAGTTTACAAAGAAAAAGAAGAAAAGAATTACAGTAAAATATGGCGTATAACGCGCTCTCTTGACACAAAAAAATGTATCGAAATTTACGGGTGAGCGTTATACGCCGGTTATAAAAGTGAGAGCTTTAAAAATAAAAATAAAAAGATGATCATAGAAAAAAATAGACTTCCACATATATCAAAATACTGTTTATTTGAAATAAATGACACTCTCCTTATGAATTTAAATGGTCGTTCTCCTTGAAGAAAACTATTTTTTTTTTCTATACCTTGGAAAATCACCTCGGATAAAATACTTTAAAATATAAGAGCATTGCAGGCGTCTTCATAAAATAGAAAGTGCACGTTATACGGCGAACATACCTAAAAATAAAAAAAATTAGCTAGAAAGAATAGGTGTATGTTTTTGGTGGATTTTACGGTAATTAAGAATGGATTATTGTGATATTTATATATAAAAATTGGGGGTTTGAATGAGGGAGGTTATATAATATAGTAATTTTTAGTATGAAAAGTCCCCAATTCATACTAATTTACATTCTTTGGATTTTTGAGATGTGGCAAAACTTTTATTGGAAGAAAGATATTCACTCTTATTGGAAGGAGCATAGGTTCTCAACGTGGGCGATAACGCATTCCTTGTATGCGTTTGAGGCTTTCAGGGGGGCAGTAAAAGACCCAGAGAAAATTGAAGAGATGCTGAGATGTGGCACGGAGGGTCTTGGGAAGATTAAACAAATATAGTGTAAAAGAGACTAAAAAAACACACTGATTATGTACTCTAGGAAAATTAAACTTTAAAACTGTTTACCTTAAGTTGATTGTATGTATTTAAATCATTTCTATACCACATGTACAAAAATTCACATATTTCGGTAGTTCGGGAAGGGGATAAAAAACTTAAAGATTACATTACATTCAGACCTACATTAAATTGAATGATACAGTGCATTTTAATTTCTGTAGAGCACGTGTTGTCTTTGTCTGTGAGCAATAGGGAAAATGTTTCGTCCACTGTATTTCATTTCGTATATTATCCACAAGAAATGTAATTAAATATGTTACCCAGGAATTGAAGTATGATTCTTTAAAGGCTAAAACTGTCAATTTATATTTATTTTGAATAAATAGTTCATTATGAAATACTTCGTATCATCAAAACCCCTACCTGTCCTTATAACAGTAAGCTAAAACTTTTATTCTACTCTTTTAAATGAAAAAGAAATTCAGTAGCGTGTTTGAATTCCAACAGTATCCTATCTATGACTAAAATATATAATATTACACATTTAAATATATTTGAGACAATATTTATTTCAGATTCGCAATTAAAAAAATTGGGACTTTAGAAAAAAGTTAAATTAAAAAATATATTCTATTAGTAACAGAATATTTTTTTAAAAATTTAATTCTTGTTTTCACCATGCATTATGTACACTCTTAATCCTCTAGAGTGAGAGGTATCGAAATATTGACTATATAAGAAGGTGCCAGTTCAAAAAAGGATGGGAACCTATGATGTAGATCATTTTAATTTCAGTCAGATTTAAATTCTAGTTATCTTTTATAAGATGAAAGTAATAAAATTTACTCTAAAAACTAAAAGTATATATAACTATATCTCTTTATTTACTATTCATATTTTTTAGAAGATATTAAATAAACTTTTTTCAAAAAATTTGGAAATATACAGAAAAATGTATATACAAAGTATGGAAAATATTCGCAGATATATAAGGAGATAGAGTAGAAAACTCAAATAGAATCTAGTATATTTTTAAAAATTTACAGTTTCATTATATTGTATTTTAATAAATACAATGCGATGGAATCGAATTAAGCTAATTACAAAGTACATAAAAGTAAAAAGTAGTAAATTTCCAAAAAGCAGGAAAAGAAAGGATTTTTTTAAATTTTAAAGTCAATTTGTGAAATCTTTCAAACACTTATAAAAATTATATTAAATTATATTAAAAAAAGCAATATTTTTTAAAAATTTTTACTCGTAAGAAGCATTTTTAAAATACAAGAGTTTGAAGTACAAAATTTGAAACTCTGAGAAAAAATATTTGAAATTTTTAGTGGATTCGAATGAAATAATAAAAAAAAAAAAACATCGATTAATTTAAGAAAAAAAACTACAACAATAAATTCAACAGTAAACTATAGTTATGTTTGCATTGTTTTGTACTAAACAAACTCATAATCCATAGGTAGCAATTACGCGACCCATAATTCTAAGCAAAAACCAATAAGGAGCTGAAACACATGTCAAATTCAGGTGTTTGCTTACTGTGAGTGAGGAAAATGGAATGTTAACTCTTCATCCACTCAACTCATTTATCGACCTCGTTAACATATTGTAGTTTTAAACTACGATACCTGTTAACTGTAATAAATAGTGTAACTAGACTTGTTTATGTGTATTTGGGTCACGGGAGAAATAGTTCGCCGGAAAGTTCCGTAAAACAATCAAACAGGAAACTATGACAGCGAGAAATATACTTTCAAATTATTTTTGTTTCGTTTTCTTTATGCTTATTAAATAAAAAAAAATATGCCTCAAGAAAAACATGCTAAAAACTATATTTTACGTTACTAATAAGAAAACCTTAAGGTATTCGATTATTAGTGAAAACTTTTTTTAAAAAAAAATCAGGCTATGGAGATTTTTTTGTTGTTTTTAGATTTGTTTAGTACATTTTAACAAAAATATGCTAAAATTAAGAACAGAAAAAGAAATTATTATAACTAAAATGGGAAAAAATTGGTAAAAATTTACAAAAAATAACATAAACGTGGCCCTTTCTGTGCCAAAAGTTTATGAACAAATTTTCAATTTTTCAATTCTGATGTGTTGCTGGGTTATTCTTTTTGAAATGACTTTTAGGATAAGAAATATTTTAATTTTTACAAAAACTAGTGCACTTTATCTTAGTTATTATATGAAATTGCTTAAAAAAACAGTGATTATATTCACATAAGAGATTGTAAATTTTGTAATAAAACAGTGATTGATAAATATGATGAATAAAACACTTCTACTATTATGCAGAACAAACACAACGAATTTCAGTTAATTATTTTCAAAAATTTTTTAGCAATCGCTCTTCCCGTTTGAGCATTTTTTAAAAAAAACCGTTTCGAGTAAAACGTGTTTTAAAGTATGGCTTCTTGCTTAAAGAGTGAAGACATCTGCTGTTACTAAAACACTTGTAGTTTTTGTTCCAGTGAACGAAAAATAATAAACTTGATATTTTTATAAAGCTAATAAGATGCTCTATAAAATTAAATCATAAAAAATAGTCAACTTTTGGCAAAATTCACAAGTTTAGGGTTGCTGTATACCTTAAGATGGGATTTGGCAGCCATAGCCTAGTGGTCATGGTCACTAACTTGAATCTAGCGCCACTGAACACCCTCCATGTTGAGGGGACCACTGCATGTTAAATATGTCGAGTCTGTATGTCATCCCGTTGATGTGGTGTGGTAGTTAGGCGAGGAAGTTTCCAACTCAGATGTCATCCTTGTCAAAGTTTAAAATAACGTTGTCTGTCGCTAATATCCCTCACGCAGCATTTTGGTAAGACCCAAATATAATTCACTCACTCTTCCTTAGTTAGTTATGATTATATTATCTATTATAGAGATAAAAATTTCTAATTATTCAATAAATTATTTATATAAATATGTATCAAACAAATTGTACTGTATAAAGGATGATTTACAATTTATTCCTAACAGTTTCGAAAAGATTCCGCAAATTTCGCAATTAAATAGAAATGTTTCGAGAACATAAAGATACACCTTTGTTTTTCTTGATGTAATTTATATTTTATTCAAGAAAAATAAGAATGTCAAAAGATAAACTAGCAAACAAACAAGCAGAAAGCATTTTTTGGTATTCAAATAGTTTCTTTAAAATTAAGACTCGTTTACTTAATTAAAAGTAATATCGAGCGGGGTTAGATTACATTGTTCTTTATAACAGTTATTTTGCCTTGAATTATGATAAGAGTTCCTTTCACTGAGAAAACAAAGTAATTAAATTTCTTATAAGATTGTTTTTATTGGGTAATTAATTACTATTAAGAAGCAACAGGGAAGTTTATTTCACTAATATGAGAATTTCAGATGCAGTTTTTATCCTACTTGTGATAACTTACTTGACCTGGAAAAAAAATAAGATGTTTAATGGTATAATGATTTTTTCTAAGCTCTATATGAATCACAAAGTCAATTATTATTTTTCTATCCTTAAAACGTTTTGTTCGAAACAATACTTTTAAAAAGGGTGAAATATTACTTTTGCCTTAAGGTAACTTTGGCA
Organism: Trichonephila clavata; assembly: GCA_019973975.1. Taxonomy (NCBI): domain Eukaryota; kingdom Metazoa; phylum Arthropoda; class Arachnida; order Araneae; family Nephilidae; genus Trichonephila; species Trichonephila clavata. Next base: position 25,967 of record BMAO01000909.1, read on the forward strand.
TTCGAATATTTTTTCCTCTTATTGTTTTTTCGAAATTATGCTCATGAATATTATGATATATGTAACATGATATCATTCTAGAAGTCAAAAATAAATTTGTCATCTTATCTCCCTTAAGTGCCTCGGGAACTCAAGACCTGCTGAGTTAGTGCCTTTAGTGCCCCGGACGTGTATACTGGTCCTTTCAAAGGAAGACCTTAGACATTTTGCCAGTCTGCTTAAAACTAGTCCCACGGCTTTGGAATAATATAAAATGACATTGACAGTTTTTCTAAAGAATTTTTTTTATATTTAGGTAAAGAGATGGGGGGGATTTGAAAAGGGGCATATTGCAGGAACGAGGGACTCATAGCTAAGCAGTGTTTCTTGTTTTTTGGTTTGAGTGGGCTCTTTTCTATAATTTATTGGCTCCCATTTTCGCTGTAATTGGAGCTTTTTAATTATTTTTGTACAAATAAGTCTAACAATTGGATATCTTTGTATGTTATCAATGAACTGAATGTGTGGGATGCTGGTTTTGTGTTCCCCATGTTTAAGGATATAATGCACAGCAGATAAGTAATTTTTTTATTATATTGTAATTCTAGAGATTAAATTTTGTATTTTCGTTTTATTATTTTATCTTTCTTTTTTTTAAAGTGAAAGTAAACAATTTTAGGTTGAAAAACATGTTTCTTTCATTCCCCAAAAAACCGCGAAACAACGCACGCCTGTGGGAAAACAGTGGAACTGGGGGTGAATTTCGTAGCTTTTCATAGGCAGTTAAGGAATCAACAGTCAAAAAAGCCCTTATAAGCTTAGATGACCTTTGGTATACTGTTGCTTTCATTAAAAAGAAGGAATACTTTTATTACCTGCATTTATAATGCACTTTATTTGGCGTTTTTAAATCTGTAATGCATTTTAAATATTTAAATGGAGACATCTACAAGGACTGGAAAAATAATTTGAAATATCCTTGAAAGATGCCCATTATAGAATTCATTTCACAGTAATTCAGAATTATATAAGAATTTAAGTAACAGAGTAAATTTATTAAGAGAAAAATTTATCATACATTTCATTTACTTTCACCACAATAGCATCAAGACATCGAACAATGATCCACAGTTTGAATAATTTATAAATGATGTTTAATCTATTGTTCATTGTACAGTTTTTTAAAGTTAATAGTTTTAAGTTTCAAATCAAGTTTAAGATTTGTAACAGCTCAAATAATAGTTTTAAGAATTTAAATCAAAGTTTCCGCCCATTCAGTAGTGGTTAGTGACGCTGACTGTTGTGTCATTGGGCCAGGACTCCTAGGAAGGCATTAATCTTTGTAATTGTATAGTATTTGTGCAGCATGGGGGAACTCTAAATATTCATCGAGCCACAAGTCCTCTCGAAAGGTTGGTGAGAGGCCACTTATCCTTCTCCAGGGAGTTTTCCCTAAAAATTGGGGTGAAACCGAACCAAATCGTGCTATCACTTGCATGGTGCTCAATGCTACGGCTAACGATAGACGTACAACTGTCGATCAGATGAGATAAATAACAACAGATTTACAAAACAATATATTTTTCAATTTTAAAATGTAGTCATACAACGGATTCTGGATATTCCCCGATAAAAAATATTAATACGCATGGTTTATTCAGAACATTCAATTCGAAAAAGTTGTTTCACACGCATTTTTTCTTTGTAATCAGCATTTTGTTCGATATCCATTTCTATTTTTCCATTCAGTGTATTGTATAACATTTTTAAAATGAGCTAAAGAGGAGTGTTCTAAATACAAGAAATTAAATAATATAGTTAGCAAAAAGCAGAACTATTTATTTATCAATATTTTTCTATTTCTTAACTTTATAATAAAAGCTAAGGAGAAAAACTTTTCTCAATTTTGTCCTTTCCCGTTTAAAATTCTTTGAAATTTTTCCATGTAAAATGATTGGCGGCATTTTCATATCAATATCATACTTCAATATTTTATACGAACTAAAATAATAAACCATCATAGAAAAAAATATTTGTGCTGGAACTTAATATTGAAACTTAAGTTTTAAGTTTAAATGATATTGAATTTATATTGTCAACTAAAATGTGTGCAGTAAAAAAAGGAAACCTTTACAAATTTCAAAATACGAATAAATAAAGCAAACCAAATATTGGAAGTCAAGCACAGAAAGAATTCATGGATATTGAAGAAGGAATTTGGTTTCGCATTAAACAAAATATAACAAAGAATACTGGCTTTAGTCTCGACATTATCTTACTGGAAAAGAATCCTGTCTATAGCTTTATTCGATTCCCAAACTGCCCAGGGGGTGATTAACCCTTTCATTTCCTTGTCTCTTATGAGCTCTCTCTTCCCTGCTGTTTGCTCCACCCTCGAAATTGTCTACAGATCTAGAATCACTTCTCTCTTCTATTCTAAATGGCTAACCCACTTTCATTTTTCTCATAGGTCCATTTATTGGTATCTATTAGCTTCGTTTTTTAATTCAGTGTGCTTTCTGACTTTGTTTTGAGTCCTACATTGGGGGCTTACATACTCAATGTTATTAAGGAGATTTTCTCTTTTTTTCTATTTTCTTCTTTAAAAAGAAAGGTGGGTGATTATCTTCGCATATGTGTTCATAAAGTTTGGGCTACTTTTAAGTATTCTGGAGGGATTAAATATGCAATTCATCAAATATCATATTTTGCTTTACTGATAGAATATGTTTAAGTTATTTTATGCCCCTTTAGCGTTACGATAATATAATTTATCTTATAAAATCATAATCAATTTAAATTATATTATCATTATATTTTTGAAAATTTAGATCCATACCACGGTTAAGTTTGAATTCATTATCCGACATGGATTGAATTGTAGCATTATTTTTAAGCTGCTGAGATAAATAACCCGATAAGGAAACATTGATAAACCGTCAAAGTCCGAAAACAACAAAACTCACACACATTTATCTAAAGTCATTTGTTAAGCTAATTCTAATTTATACTACTTGAGTAGTGCTTACACATTTTATCTTTCACTATCAAAATTTTTAAAAATTGTTCTTCCATACAATCATGCATTTTGAAACAAATCCTGTATATATGTTTATAAAATGGTCTAACCAATATTTGACAAAAGATTTTTTATTTTATTCAGTGCAATAAAATACTGAAAACTTAATAGCTTATTATAAGTTAACTGTCTGCATATGCTTTTATGGTTTGATTTGGCATCATAACATCCATTCATTTGTTTAAACTTCTTATATATTATAAACGTATATACAATAATTGTCTTAACCCTCTTTTTTATTCCATCCCCAATTCCTGACTTGAAATTCCAATGGTCTATAGTAAATTAAGAAAACAATTCCGAAAATTGAATGCATCATACAAATTCATGTAATGGAGGATTAGATTCCGAGATATAATCAATGTACATGATAATCCAGAGTGAAAAGTGTTCTAGATAGATACAAGTGTTGTCTAATGAAAAAAATAAAACTCAACTATTCAGCGAAATAGATGTTGATTTTGCCACAACGGTATTTTCGGAAGGTCATAGCCACTACTGTGAGAGAAAATAATTTTCAAGAGCCATTTCTAAAGAAAAGTAAAATAAACAAGCTTTTGTTAATCATTACTTAATATTAAAAAGTATCCGTAATATTCAATACTGGAATATTTAATCACACAACACACACCTTATAAACAATCTGTACAACATTTCCATGTAAGCGTAAGAGCGTAATGTATATACTCTTATTCGAGTGAGAATTATAACTATTTTTTGTAATTGAAAGAAATTAAATTCTGATTGAGAGGAACAATATTGTTACGAAATTTGTGTAAATTGTGTAAATAATTTGTATTTGGATGTGTAATGCATTTATATTGCTCTATGTTATATTTATTGTAATATTCGCAAGCAACGCCATCCCTTACGTTATACTGGCGATTCAGTGGGAATCGCCAGTATAACTTAAGGAAAATCTTGGGGCTAGAGCCAAATTGGCATAATATTTGGCGACCAGTTTGGTGATTTGGCAACCAATTTGGCGAGTTCGATACCCTCTGGATTCTTCTAGAAATTAGTGCAGAAATCCTCTAACTTTACGATATCTATGAGCAAGTGGTAGCTATGATTTCTCGCAGTATCACAAGCTATGATTTCTCGAAGTATCCGCGACAGATATAAATAGAGAGGCGCTCACCGAGCGGAGTCAGTTCAGTCCCCCGAGCAGCCAATCGAAATCTATGATCACGTTACCCCCGACCAATCAGAGAGCAGTCTCTAAGCTCTCACTCAAGTCAAAAATTCACCTCCGCTTCATCCAGAAGAAGAACCATTGGCACGCCTCCCGGGTCTACTAGCCGCAGCCAATCATCATGACTCAACTACGCAGTAGGAAAAACTCGACCATCGCCATGCCCTCCTACGAAGAAAGTCAGATATGGGATTGAGAACTGTGTTACAGTCCGGATGCCCACAGTATAAAGCCCATACAACGAGCAGAGTCTATCTGGTTTTGACTAGTGATTAGTAAACTTGCCTTGATTGCAAAGACTTGCGATTGGCTCGACTGTTGAATACGACGAATGGTGCTTAAGGACAATCTTTTACATACGTGTATGTTAGACACTGATAATTGTGTCTGAGTGCTGTTGAAGGTGTGAAATCTTTCTGATATTTATTCTACGAATTTTGCTGTTAAATCCTGTATTTCAAGGATTGACTTTCGACAATAAATTCTCATTACTCTTAAAGAACTGTCTTGTTGTTTGCGACTGATTTGCATAAAATCCTCGAGCCCGCGAGATCAACGTAACAATATTGAACAATATTGATAATCCAATGTATATTAATTTCTTGTACCTTTCGTACAATGTTATAATTGTATTACTGTATGAAATATATAAATTATTTGAGTTTTACTTTATTTTACTCCTAAATTTATCATTTTGAAAAATGAATAATAAAAAATAAGGCATTAAATACGTTGATATATTGTTGATATATTTTCATTCTAAAACTATTTTAAAACACGTGACATTTTTCGTTTTATACATTGTTCTAAATAATTTTATAAAAGTTGATTTGCGTATTTTAAAAACTGGTTAAGTTTTAAAAATTTTAAACATTTTTTTTTTAAAAAAAGTGATAAAATATATATAATTAAAATAATCTTAAAAACATTTCAGGCAGATCAATTACTTTTAACAAATTCAGACTTTTAAGAGGAAATTATTCATTTAAAATGTGACTGAGCATATTGTAATTAAAATTATTTTCTTATTATCGAGTGTAAGAGTTCTATATCTTGACAATCAACTGTGAAAGAGCCTAATTTTACACGCGAGATGTCCCTTTCTCTATAATCCTTTATTATCGAGCTTTCAGAAATTTTAAATCGAATGTCCTTGAAAAAATACGATTTGTTAATAACAATGGTTTAACGTGGAGCTCAATTCATTGTTTTCAAAACATTGATAAACATGGCTGATTTTCTCTCACATAATTCGAAACGTTTGTTAATTAATATACTTTGAATAAACAACGTTGCTAAATGATTCAAAACATTCGAATATATTTTCAAAATTCGCTTGTAGCCTCGTAAGTGTTTAACTACAATCTAAAATTAGAAAGGCTTGTACTGTTGATTAACATCTCTCGCCATAGAATAAATAAAAATTTATTTGCTATCATAAAAAAACAGTGTAGACGGTAATGAAATATGAGTAAAATGAATTAGAAAGACAAAACGAAGAACTAAATATTGTTAAGCATTTATTATTTTTGTCTCACTGTACCTGAATATAATGGCTTTTTAAATAAGAACCTTATTTTATTGTAGATTTATGTGCAAATAGAGCAAAAAAATTTTTAATAAAAATAATTTTTAGCTTCAGAGAAAAAAAATCTACAAAAAGAAATTAATTTTGGATTATACTTTAATAGATCGAAAGGAAATAAGTACTAATATATATAATAATATTAATTCTCATTAATGTAATAGTGCTTTAAATACTACGATATGTATATATTTGATGTAATTATTCAAAACACACGTTTTTCTAGAAAATTATACCATTTTCAAAAATCATCACAAAAGTCTAATATTATCTTTCAAATAAATATGAAATCAGAAGTGTACACAGACCTCTGTTATAGTAATTGAGGTTCTGCAATCTATAAAACAAATAAATGATATCGCCGAGAATTCACCACTGGTAAAAAAATTAATTCGATTGATCTATAGGGGAGTTGAAACCTCAAACCCTACCCTTGTGTTCACCACTATGTGAAATTATAATTGAGTAGCAAAAATATGCATTTTAAAAAAAATTTCAATGTTATATATTTAACTAAAGTACTTAGTTCCCAATGGCCGTATTCATCGTTAATTGGACCGAAAGTCAATGGGAGAAAACCGTCCAACTCCGGGGGATTGCTTTCACTTCATTTGTAACCCTCTATACCTAATCTCAGACCCAGCTAAAGATGTGGGAGGAAGTGAAGGGCGACTCGACGTAATACATTTTAAATATTTATTCACACACTAATTATCCCAGACAAAATTCAATTAATCAGATAGAATGAGATGTCTTCCAGAAAAGAACAGGGAGGAATTTGCGACGAGAGGCGCGAGTTCGGAGAATACTTCTAATTAACAGATCCACCTTTTATGGATCCATCCACTACTCTAATATTTGATTTACTCTGTAGAATTGTGACCAATTGTCACTTAAATCTCTTTAACAATTTAAAGCCCGAAACGCGATGTCAATATAACTAATACTTGATTGGTAGATATTTTTCCGTATCTTCTACTTCTTAATATTTCAATCTTCAGGCATCTTCGTCTAATCATCTATTCTCCTCTATTTATCTGCAAGAAAACCTATACTATATATAGCTGACCTAATCTGCATATATCACGCTTTCTTCTTCAGCAAGGGTTGTTATCATTCATAGCCCAAAGATTTCCCAAGAGGGTTATTAGAAGGACGCGTGTAGATCCGTCACACATTTCAGTTGCTTTTCTCAAGACTTCATAGCATGGTTCAGTTAGTGGTAAGTACGACATTAAGTTCAGAAAACGCTTGATGTATCTCTTTTCTGATTACTTTTCTCAAGATAAAATTAAATTAAAATATAACTGGGTTTGAAGTCCAAAATTATTTAGAAAATGTGATATATTAAATAAATGTGTGTATTTATATTCCTAATTTTATATTCGCTACTTATATATATATTGTATCCTTCTAACTCTCTCTTTATAAAAAAAAAGTGTTTGTGATGCTATAGTTATGGGGTGACTCAGAGGCATTTTCTATGCTTCTTAGAAAATTACAAATGCTACGCGATTCGAACCCTATCCAACCGCAGGTACGTTACCATCAACATCGATGGAGCTAATTGAAACTTAATTGTATAAAAGCTAAGTATGAATTTCAAAGGCATTTTTCACCAAATTGACTTCCCATGCAGCTCTATTATATTGTGGACTGAACTTCCTAAAAAAGTACTAGAATTACACAAAATCTGATCTCCAAATGAATTTCCTTAGTCGTGCCCTCCCTTGTAAGAGTTAGTATCGTTTGTATTCCTGATGATTACTTATATTTTGAATTTATAATTTGTTTTATTTAGCTTTAAATACATTTTTTTTAATATTAAAACTTTTACAAAACTTATTTTTTTATAATTCGTATCAAACGGCATTGTCTCTCAATTAAAGTTTCAGACAATTGAAGTAAATAATGTAATCCCTTACTCGTACAATTTGTCTCCAAATTATTCTGATATAGTTAAACAAAATTGCTGAAACATGTAAACAATCTAGTAGTTAGCTTCAAATTCCTTTAAAAAAACTAATTTAGAATTTAATCAAATGAAATTAAGTGGAGAGTTTGTAAATAAGTAAACATGTTTACATCATACCATTGTTTGCTTTTCTAAACTCGTAAATTGTACTTTATTTTATTTTTCATTTTATTTCAAGCTGTATACTTAATGAAAACATGAGATACGATAATTTTATAAATTCTTACAGAAAAATATCTTGAGGCTTCTGAAATAAATTTACTAATTGCTTTGATGTATTACAATCAAAAAAGCAAATAAACCTATTAAAATTTTTTAAATTTATACATTTATTAATTTTTATGTAAAATAAGCTTTAATCATAACATTGGACTTCTCTCTAAGTTTACAGTAGATTAGTTTTGATTATTTATTTGCTCTAATTATTTAAATTAGAAGAACCTAATCTCATTAATTTGTAAATATAGAAATAAACAGTTTTGAGAAATTTTATGACTACCTCTTTATGTAATCAGGCAATTTGTATTTTATGCATAGTTTTAAATATACCAGCGTCTTTATTTTATCCTAATGTCTGTAATCTTTACCAAATAATTTATAGTGTTGTACATACCTATTAATGTTCATATGTTTGTTTTATATTTATTGTAATATTGTAACAGGTATTCCTCTCTTTTCTCAAAAATAAAAAGAATTCTCAAAATATTTGCATATATTTTTCCTTCTATTTAGTTTTTGGAGAAATATTTACAGAATATTTAGTTAAAAATGTTATACATACAAGCTGATACAAACGAATTTCATATTAATTTTGCAGGCATTGTATCAAATAAAAGTTAACAGATATATGCTTTCTGCAGTTACACAGTTGCACCTTTATAATGTTTGCGTTTTTAAGAAGTTATATTAAACGCTTTTTATTTGTATACCATTCCCATTTTGATTCAGATTCATTATTTTAATACATTACTACAAATTACACTTTTAACAAATTGTTTTTTTTATTAAAATTATCTTTAATTTCCCTTTAGATTTGCTGCATATTCAATGCGCAATAATGATAGTAAAAATAACGAATAGGAAATGTTTCATAGGACAATACACTGAGAAACTAAACAAATACAGAAATATATAAAGACGAAATCCCCTTCTTTTAACAATGAAAATGTTATTAATTGCAGTTTATTTCCATCTCTGAAATTTTCTTACAATGATAATATCATTTTCCCTGACAATTTATTTATAAGCAAATTCCTGAATAAAGAACTAGAATAGAGGTGAATCTAGTATCAAACTTTTTTCAATTTTGTTAGATAACTGTGTTACATATTTATGAAGAAATATAAATAACTTCATTGCCCTATTTTCAGTTTTTCTATTTCTACCAAGTTCCTGAAAGGTTATATTTCACAAATATTCTTCAAACTTTTCACTTTTATCAATATAAAGTAATTCTTCTTCTACAGTGGCGCAATGGACTCAATTCATGTGACGTCATAGTCACATGATAATGATAACCACATGATCCTAGTCAATCAGTTCAAAAACTCGCGTGACGTCATAATCACACGATAAAAACAATGTTGTTTTTTCAGCTAATCAGTTCACGCACCTCGTTGTTGCCAACTTTGGCTCTTTGCTGAAACTTTCTCTTAAAAAGTACATATGCATAAAAAATGTATTTTATTTAAAAGAATATGCATATAAAATAAGATTTTTTTTTTAATTTTAAAAAATCATTTTGAAGGAATTTTTGTATAACTTTTAAACATATTCATCCAATTACGAAATTTTAAATTTCATCTATGTTTTTCAAATAGAGCAAAAAGTGCAATTAGTTTATTGTCTGTTTTGAATTCAAAGGAGAACACGTGTTTGTCTGTATCATGTGATCGTCATGAATTGAGCCCAACTCAGTTTTCATGACTTTGGACAATGAGGTACATGAGCAGATGTTCCATTCAGGTGGTCAGTCTGACGCGAATCCCTCAGTGTTAAGTTCCCAAGCAAGCTAGGAACTCATTTATCATCCCACTGTAGGGTGAAAGGGTAAAAACAAAGTAATTAACAAAATTGATTTAATATCTGTGTAAAATGAAATATATATAATTTAACAAGTACATTTTTCATTTTATTAGAAAACTAAACAATATAAGAAAGGAAGAAATTGTACAGTGATATAACTAAATATAATACCAAATATGAGAATATTAGGAGTTTATATATATTAGGAGCACAGAATTTCAAAAAAAATATTTTTTCTCAGCTTGGTTCTGTTTGTTAAAACAGGCTAAATTGTTTACTTTAAAGGTATAAGGAGGTCTGAATCAAAGAAATAGAAAATGTTAAGCCATATCGATTTTTTGGAACTTCATTATTTTGTTTTTTAATAATTTTCAATGTGTAATGTATTCAAACAAAATAAGTCCGAAAATTATTTACAACTTTTTCTTACGCTTTATAAATAGAAAGAAAAATCTTATTTCTGGGGAAGTCTGTTCAACGGGAAAGGTTCGATCCATGAAGCAATACTTAACCCTATTTCACTGTCCTAAATCAATGACAGCTTTAGAAATCATAATAGAGTTATCCGTTTTAGTCGAATGACTCTTTCTGTCTTTGCAAATTTATTTGCTCAATATTTCAGGTTCTTGGAAATTCTGATATTCTTTAATCTTAGTAGGATATTCTTTTGTAGGATATTTTTTTTATTTTATCCATATATTATGTATTAATAAAATAAAAAAAAGAGTTATATATATATATATATAAACTTTATCTTCAGATACTATAATCCAATAATTCATAACAAGGAAAAAACAAGCTTTTCAGAGTTATTTTCTTCCAAAAAATCAATTCAAATACTTATGTGTGAGTGCTGAGGAAATTTTCAATAAACTACAATATATCCCAAAATACAAGTGTAATTCAGTGTGTGTTATAAAATAAAAAAATAATTTTTTTAAGGCATTGTTCCTTTTAAGTAGAATATGATTCTCAAAAGACAATTTTTGTACAAAAAGATCTTTTCCATGATTCACTTTCTTAATAAGCTTCAATTTTATAAGAGTTTTTTTTCTCAGAGATTTCATTTTAGAAACGTTAATTTAAAGGAAAAGAAGAGCCATATTGTAAAGTACTAAGCTCATATACTACGTGTGGGGGGTGGGGGTGAACCTGAGAAATAAGTATCTGACTTAAAGATATTCAGATTTGAATCATTTTGTTTATGTTACAATATCTTTTATAAAATTATTTTTCATAAAAATATTTTAAACAGTAATTTTATTAAATTATTTCTTATATTTTCTACAAGTTTCTATTTTCTTCTCTCCAAAAGAAACAAAAAAATAAAAGGAGTCTACTTCGGAAGTAGTCTTCTGGATTGAAGTTACGTAAAAATCCATTCCATCCATGTAAAAGATATGAACTTCAAATTCATGCCTGTAATGCCCGATTACTCGTTATTTTTCCTCATCAGTGATCCTCACAATTATCTGTAGTAATTCATTAAAATACTCTCGCCCTGAGTTAATTGTAATTATACAAAATTTAATTATATACGACGGACTTTGTATAATTTACGTTGTTATACCAGAGAGTTGACTGGTGAATAATTCTGTTAACGAGAATTTATCAAAAGCGATCATCAACGGTAGAGAGACATTGTTATCGTTATTAATTTGAGTTTCATGTAAATTTTTCCCCAATTTCAAAACTTTTGTGATAGGTTACTGTATCACAATTTCTAAAGGTAAATATTTCAAGGATTTTCGCTCTGTCATCCTCCCTTATTTTAATGAGAGGATTCTAGAAATATGAGTAATGCAGTAATATATCACACATTTTTAAAACACACTATAAGTGTTATAGACTAAAAATACTCTACATAAAGAATTTGATATTGCTAAATAAGTATTAATGAGCTAAATATTCTGATGGAAAAGAAAATCACAATCTCAAGGAGAAGCTATCCTAGATAAACGAAATTTGGTAAGCTTGTTTATACATCTGAAAGATTACGTTGATTCATATTTTTCTCTATACGCCTAAGTGTGAAGCTAATAGCACCACTGTGAACATGCGAATAGAGTTTACTTTAAATATGCACTGTAAAGTTAGTGGGTATTATTTGTCGTTGATATTTGAAGCAGTGAGTTGATGTTAATCAAGAACACCATAAAGGACTTGAAGAAAGCTCACTGAGTTTAAAGGAGGTCTATAATAAAACTAAGAAAAGAAGTATATTCTTTCCACGATATTGCAGACAGACTTGGCAGGAATGTATTCACTGCGCTTGATTGTTGGAGCAGTTGCCATGAGAAGATATTGTCTTAAGAAGATTGAGATCCCAGCAGCCATGTGGTACTAAAAAGGGAAGACCGCCTTGTTCTGCGTATGGCTGTGACACATCGCTATTCTTCGCTATGCAGCAAAAATATGATCTGCAGTTGGTACCACACTGACACAACAAACTGTTAGAAATTGGTTACTTTAAGGACATCACCAAGCCAAACACCCTGTAGTGAGTATTCCGCTGATTTCAAACCATTCACATTTGCGTTGTCAGTGTTGTCAACCCTAGAATTCATAGGAGGAGGGAGTGTAAATCTGTTGTGTTTTCCAGTGAAAGCCGGTTCTACCTTGGTGCCAGTGATGGCCCTATGTGGAGGCCAGGAAAGCCCAAGTAATGAAGAAAGTGTCTGCAGCCCAGACACCTAGATCTACACCTGGAGTTACGGTGGGGAGAACAATTTAACATGAAAGCAGGAGTATTCTTTTGGTTACCCCACACATCCTGACTGCAAATTTGTATGTCTGTCTAGTGATTCAATCTGGAGTTTACGAATAGCTTTCTTAAGAATGTTTCCCAACAGGTTAAAATGCACCATCATTCCGATAAAGTAATCTAATTGCTCTGCGCAGTGTCAACACGTTGTCTCGACCAGCTAGATCAGCAGATCATTCTCCAATCTGCCACGTATGGTACAACATTAAATGATAGCTCCAGAGCGATCCACAACTATTATTAACCTTTCCTTTACTGACCGAATATGTGTATCAGACATGGAACTTCATTCCACAGACTGACATCCAACATCTGTATGTCCAAAGCACACATTTACACGTGTGCATTAAAATTCCGGTCATTACACTGGCTTTTAATGCTCCATCATTTCACTATTGAAAAGGCTTTTCTCTCGGTAACATTAAACTGTAATCTTGAAACTTTAATAAATGAAACATATTACTTAGGCAAATGTATTCCCAAAATTTTTCATTACTCTCTTTTTTTTTATGTTGCAGTTTTTTCCCCCATCAATCTATATACATGGAATTTCAGAGAGTGAGAAAGACTGTAACTCTCGTTATTTTTCGTTATTATTAATCCTAACAATTATTTGATGTAATTCATTTAAATACTCACACTGAGTTAGTTGTAATTACACCATATTTAATTATATCCAACTAACTGCATATATGTTACTCTGCCATCCGAGAGCGTAGACTGGCGAATAATTCTCATACCGAAAATCTATCAAGCGATCATCAACTGTAGAGCAATTGTTATATTTATTAAGTTGACTTTCATGTAAATTTTTCAGTCATTTGAAATTTCAAGATAAGCCATTCATTACACTGTCTAAAGGGAGTTATTAATATTGAATGGCCTCTCTATATCCCTCTCCTTTCTTGTAATGGTTTGACTCTAAAAACGTCAGTGACACTGGTAATGAATCATATCAATGTCTTTTAAAAACCGCCATGTGTTATAGTCTAAAAATAGTCTTTTGTAAGAGAATTTGATATTGCTAAATAAGTTTTTAACAGCTAAATATATCATAATTGAAATTTGATTTCTAACAGAAAACGTTTATATTGTTGTTTTTGTATTCTTATTGTATGCAAAAGGTTATTATTTGTTTTGATAAAAAATCTACTTCTATAGAAATTTTAGTAATTTTAGTGTCATTTTATTACTATAAAATAGCTAACTATTATAATAAAGAATAAAATATATAGTATAAATTTATTCTTTCGATGGATTGTGATACTCATCAATGACTTGAAGCAGTTGTAATGTTATCTTTAATTCTGTATAGTAATCAGTTGAACAATCAACATCTCAAGAAAACTTTTGAATAAAATTGATCCAATATATATATACAGAAAAAAGTATTCAATATTTAAGAAAAAATATTTTTTAAAGGAAATGGTTATAATAAGTTGTAAATAAATATAAAAGGAAATAAAAATAGAACAATTACAAATTCTAAATTATATACTATGAATTTTTTATTAATATGTTGTTCATCTACTTATGATCATTTTATGCATACTTTGCTTTCTTAGTTAAAAGATTCCTACTGGAGTACCCGTTCTTTTCGCATGGGTAAGATTTTTTAAATATACAGTGAAATGCGTTTAAGGCGAAATATTAGTTAACATGAAATATTACAACGATCCCGGAAAACTACTTTGCAATTTCATGCATTTTCTTTCTCTTAACAAGAAACGAAAATCGCTTAACACGAAAAGTTTTCCTTTTTGGAAATGAACAAAATACGGAAAACACGAGCCACGCAGCTGATTTTTAAGAAGAGGGTGAAATGAGAGAAAGGTGGTTTCACACACGTTTCGCAGAAAGGATTTTAACTTGGCTTTGGAAAAGCATCAAAATCGCCTGTGACACGAGCCAATTCTGTTTATTTAAGCTACTCCCACCCTACACCTCCACCAACACATCTCATCAGTTGGCTTTGGAATTCGGCGACGAGTACAGTACATCGTAGTATAAGTTTGGTTCTCGGTTTTTTTCTCTCTCTATTTTAGGAGAATTTCTTTACGAATACGATGGCAAAGAACTCAAGGGAAAACAAACGTTTATTTCGCTTAAAATGAAGATATAGTTTCTCAAGGCTATTGATCAAAAACAGAAAACAAAAACGGAAATCTGTAAAGATTTTGATATTGATAAATTTTGTATCAAATTTCATTAAGTCCTTGTAAATGCTTTGTTTCCTTGATTTTTATGAAATACACGAATATGTCCATATCTGTGTAAAAATAAAATGTACTTTAATAAATTTAATTTTGTTGATTTTTTCCTACAATATCCTTTAAGTACCCAACTACCCTAAAATTGTGAATTTTGCCAAAAATTGACAATATTTTTCATGAATTTAGTTTATATGTCATCTTATTACCTTTATAAAAATACCAAGCTTATTATTTTCCGTTCTTTAGAACAAAAACAACATGAGTTTTAGTAAAAGCAGATGCCATTACGTTAAGCAAGATGTCATACACGCATTTTCCTCGAAATGTGTTTTTTTATAATACTCAAACAGAGACAGCCATTGCGAAAAAAGTTTTGAAAATAATTAACTGAAGTTTTTTGTGTATGTTCTGTATAATAGTAAAAATGTTGAAACCTTCAGATTTATCAATCACTGTTTTATTACAAAATGTACAGCCCCTGATGTGAATATAACTACTGTTTTCTTAAGGAATTTCACGTAATAACAAAAATAAAGTGGTGTAGTTTTTGCAAAAATAAAAATATCTTTTATCCTGAAGGTTTTCAACAATGAATAACATAACAACACAACAGAGTTGAAAAAAATTCAAAATCTGTTCATAAACTTTTGGTACAGAATAGGCCACGTTTAAGTTATTTTTTGTCAATTTTTACACATTTTTTTTCTTATTCTAGTAATAATAATTTCTTTCTCTATTCTTAATTTTAGCATATTTTTCTTAAAATTTACTAAAAAATTCTACAAACAACAAAAAATCGCCGTATCTCTATTTTTTTTTTAAGTTGTCGCAAGTAGTCGGATACCTTAAAACGAAAACGTATTTCCGTGCCTTCAGTTTCGCGTTAAGCGATTTTCACTGTATAAAAGTTGTTGAAAAATACCTCATTTTACACGTAATATAACGCTATTAAATCAGAAGGAAATAAAAAAACATTGATTTAGAGTAGAATTGCAAAATAAAACTATTCTAAAAATATATACAAAAACTATTTATTTAGAAAGCTTCACACTTTTTATTTAGAACCCGTTTATACTGTGCACATTTATACAATAATTAAATCCCTATATGATTTATTTGAATAAGGCAGCTCAATAAAAGTTTTGTGAAATAGGTTTCATATGTATTATATTATTTTTATTAATTTCTTTTAAAATATCAGTCTGGATTTTTTTAAAAAAACGCGAATAGTAAAAAAAAGAAAAAATTGATTGAAGCCATAGAGAAAAACTTTCATTTTTTAGATACTTCAGTTCACACATTGAATTATTGAAGGTCGTATTTAATCTATAACATGTAACATGATATAGTATTATAAATTTGTATTGAAATTTTATTGGATAAGGAAAACTGTGTGTGAAACCTTTTTATAATTATAACATTTTCCAAAATCGATATTAATCACAAGTGCTATGTCGTAGATAAACATTTTTGTCTGAGAATATTATATGTTATTCAAAAACAGTAGTACGAAAACAAGTATTGATTGCCTCATGGTGAATGAACTACGAACTGTTTACTGAAACACACGCATATTCGTATAAATATTTCTCTAAATCTTGTTTGCGTGAAAGCTGTAGTGAATGACATTGTTATCGGATAAAATACACGACCTCCAATTCCTTTCAGCGGTCAAATATTTGTTCGAAACACATAAAAACTCATTTCTTCTACTCTTAATATTCGGAAAGCATTCATGTAACGAATAATGCAGTTTCTGAAATTTCAGTGAAATGTACTTCTATTGTATAAATATATAAAAAAAAGAAGCATTGTGCAGAGAAAAACATTACCATTTATTGATTCTTGTTTTTATGAAGACTGTAAATATTTATTCTATGAATAGTTTCAAAGCAAATATCTGTCTTTAAGCAATTCATAACATAAAATGTTTTCCAAATATGCAGCTTATTAAACAATGGAAATTGTAAACTTTTACTTAATGAACTGGAGGTAAAAATAAATAATTTTGATTTACACATAGAAACAAATTAAGCTTAGTTTGTAAGTTCTTTGTTGTCTCATAAATATGAATAAAGAAAATTAGTATTGCTTTGTGTGTGTGTGTGTGTGTGTGTGTGTGTGGTGTGTGTGTGCGTGTGTGTGCTGTGTGTGTGCGTGTGTGTGTGTGTGTGTGTGTGTGTGTGTGTGGTGTGTGTGTGCGTGCGTGTGTGTGTGCGTGTGCGTGTGTGTGTGTGTGTGTGTGCGTGTGGGGTGGTGATTCTTCTTTATTCCAAAAATTCTAGTTTATTTCAGTATATTATCGAATGCTAATAATATTTAGGGAGGGGAAGCACTTTTTTCCATTGATGAGGGAAAAACATTTAAATTTTCTATGTATCATTTGAAGTTGCACTGCCCTTGTATGCATCGTTTGCTTCAGAATACAGCAGGGGAAAAACTGCCCATGTACCCCTAAGTAAACCAAAAGTACTTACTTCATGAAGGCAAACAGCATTTACTACATTAAAATGAAAAATATTGAATTATTCGTAAACAGTAATTTACCTGATCGGACACACTTCAGAAAAGTATTTTATGAAAGAGTAGCGATACCATCTATATAAGCCAGTAACAAACTCCGCACCAAGATCATCATTTTTGGTGTAGTGGTTAAGTTACTCGGTTTCGGATCCGAAGGTCCCGGGTTCTGTCCTACCGGATTAGCATGCCACTTCATTGGTGACCCTGGCTGAACTTAGAAAAGGCAACCTTCTGAACTGTCGTGGCGCCATCTATCCACCGCAAATGCAACCAAAGCCGTCGCATAGTGACGCAATCTTCAAGACGTCCCATGGTGATGCAACCCTCAAGCCGTCACGCACGAATGACGCAACCAGCAAAGCCGTCACAACTAGTGACGCAGCAGCTAACACACTCGATATAACAACTACATCGTTCGTTCACCTAACCACCAACTCACTGGTAGGGGAGTGTGTAGTGATATCATCTATATAAGCCAGTAACGACCTCCGCACCATGGTGATCATTTTGGTGTAGTGGTTAAGTTACTCGGTTTCGGATCCGAAGGTCCCGGGTTCTGTCTTCCGGATAGGCGCGCCACTTCAAAAGAATAAAGCTGTGAGTATATTGAAAATTTATGTAAATGACTTTGCACTAACTGGCAACCTTTTTAAAAGCAATGCGTAGTCAGTTACCGACTCCCCCCTGCTGTTCAAAATACAGAAGGGCAGTATAAACTATATAGTTCCTCACTATATAGTTTAGGAATTTGTATGGTGTCTTCGGTCCTTTTATAATTTTTTGGCATTTTTAATTGACTGGGACAGCAGCAATAATTTTTGCATCGGATATAGTTTTTTGCTCGGTAACGTTCGGGAACCACTGTTCGACGTCAGTTTCAATGACTTCTGCAAATCCAGGAACTCTTTATAGGAGGTCGAGTAAAGTTTGCATTTTCTACATCATCATGTTCACTTTGCACGTAAAGTTTTTTTGATCTGCAAGGGTGTGGCCAAGTTATCCGGACTTCCAAGTGTCGAGGTTTCGGAACTCTTCTCCAAACTTATTAGAATCTACTAATTATGTAATTATTCGATATTGTTTAAGAAAACAAAATAAAAAGTATTATTGTATTATAACACCATCTGTGTACGCCTGGCTTTGATCGGTTAGTTCAAAATTTTTAATAATACTTCGAAAAATACGTCCTTTTTATCCTTCATCACAATGCAATGTAAAAATATAAAATAATGATTTATTTTAATACAGAATAGTTTCCATCTTTTTATTCAGTGACATTCTTTCAAGACAGATATTTCACAAGTGTTCATGATTTTGAGTATATCGACAGCTCCTCAAAAACCATGATTTCTACCGATTTTAGAAGAGAAGATTATTTTTTAACTTATCCGCATGGTACCCTTTTCTTGTAATTTAGAACCTCTTCTTACAGATGTTTTTCTATTTACGCATGAAATAAAACTAGGATTCATATATATAAAACAAGATATCAATCATTGGCATGGCCAAGTAATTTTAGCGCGTTTTTCACATGTTGTATTTTACAATAATGCAACAATGAACTTTTTACTAAGAGAAAGTAGTACTGTACTAAAAAAAAATTAAAAATGATTACATTTAAATATGATTCGGCTCATCTAGGGCACAAATGCGACCAAATGCCGAAAACCCGAGGTCATTTGGTTGTTTATTGGCTGAGAAAAAGGTACGACAAAATATGGAACGAAGGCGAAATTTGCGTCCTAATAGCGCTTTTGTTCCACTACGAGAAAAATGTGTGTGTGTGTGTGTGTGTGTGTGGTGTGTGTGTGTGGTGTGTGTGTGTGTGTGTGTGTGTGTGTGTGTGTGTGTGTGTGTGTGTGTGTGTGTGTGTGTGTGTGTGTGTGTGTGTGTGTGTGTGTGTGTGTGTGTGTGTGTGTGTGTGTGTGTGTGTGTGTGTGATTTATAACCCAAGATGAATTCTATTTCCGGCCCAACATTTATTTTCCCGTCGTACATAGTCGAGTATTGAACAGCTAATTTATTTTTTTTACTCAGATTTTTATTAACCAGAACATGAAAGAAAACTTGAAGTCCATGTAAAAAGAATAGATTCTACACAGGATATATTTCTAAATAAACTATTATGCATATGTTTAATCAAATATTTAAGAAAAAATATGATTTGATAGCGTACTTTCTTTTCGATTTATAGTTTAATAAACTTTTTAGTAGATGGGATTAATATTATTTTCAAAGAAATGTTAATTTTTATATATTTCATAAAAAAGTGCTTATATCTAATTCTATATCTATCCTATCCTATCTATCCTATTCTCATATATCTAATTCCTATTTTCAATTACGAAAACTATCTTAGAATTATTCTTTAGAAATTTTTTTACTTAATTGGCGCTAATTTTACATTTACTCGAGGATATTTTATTTATTTTATCCGTTCTCATTTGCCGTTCCCAGTTTTGTAATAAACAATCGAGGATGCTGTGAATGAGGCTTCCAAATAAGCATTTAGTACAACTGCATCCAGAAATGAACGAAAGTCTAAAATTCAACTAAACACTTTCGTTCTGCAAACAACTTAAATTTCTTCAATAATATTTCTCTCTATTATAAAACGTTTTTCGTGTTGCTATGATGAATTTGTTCATACATTAGGTATAATTAGTAAAATGAGTCGTAAAAAGTTGCATTTAAGTGAAAAAGGAGTGACAAGAACGATTTACCTACCTTCCACTGCTTTCTCGAAAAATCTTCTTACACCGTAGATCAGTGATGGTGAACCTATAACCCGTGGGTCAGCCACTGACCCACGATTGCTAGGCAACCACTTGTTTGCTTACACGGGTTTATTTAGATTTTCTAACTTGTGTAGTTTATTTATATTCTATTTGTATTTTTTCAAGCCTTGTATTGACACAAAATCAATTTAAAGGCTGTCTATAACCTTTAGTTTGATCACTGTAGTTCCAAAGTTACGAAAATGACAACAAATGTATATGAAGATATGTAGTATTTGAAATAAAGCAGAAATGTTTACAAAATATCAAATAAAGTGTATAATTTAACTCGCATTTGGTTTGTTGAACAAAAATCGACTAACAAAAGCAAATAATCATATGTAAAGCACTTTCTTTGGATGAAATGCATTTTGAAAGGTTATGTTCAGTTATGTTAGTAGAAAGAGACTTCAATAGCACTAGTATCGTCTCCTCACTGTTTCACACTGTGAGATGCCAATGGGGGTCATGCACATGTCTCTTATTCTCTATAATAGCAATTTTTGGCCCGCAATTTAAGGCGCTTCAGTACCATTGTTGAACTTACATTTCGAACGTACACTGGGGTTCAAAAATTAAGCATAAATCGTAAAATGCGAAAAACATGGAGTAAATATTCGTAAAATTATTCCAAATTTCTTGAGGATATTAATTGGGTGAAGAAGAAGCATTGGGTTTATGCAAAACTTTTCAGTCGACTACGTCCCGCGCGAAACACCGGCGCATGTCGGAACGCGGAGAAACCGATTCACGCAGCATAGGCAGTTCAGATAAGTTTCGTGCAACTGCTGTGCGAAGGAACGTTGTTAACCGTCAAGCAAGGTGAATGATGGCACAAAGACGCCAATTGGACATGTTTACGAAAGGAAGAATCGTTGGAATGCTGGAATCCTCACGATCACAAACCGAAGTGTCTCGAATTCTGAATGTGGACCAGTCTGTGATCTCAAGACTGTGGCAGAGGTTTCAAAGAACGGGAGATATTACCCGACAACCAGTATCAGGTCGACCAAGAGTCACAACCCCTCGCCAAGACCGATATCTGGTAATAAGTGCGCGACGTCAGAGGGGCAGTACTGCCAGAGCACTGGGTTCGGCACTCACAGTCGCCACAGGAAATACAAATTTCGAGACAAACTGTTTACAGGAGACTCAATCATGCTGGCTTGTATGCCAGAAGACCATCAGTTTGCATTCCCCTCACGTCTGCGCGTAAACGCGCTCGTTTGAACTGGAGTTTGAAGCATCAACATTGGAGTGTGGGAGAGTGGGCCAATGTGATGTTCAGTGACGAGTCCCGATTTAGTCTGAGTAGTGATTCTCGGCGGGTAACGATATGGAGAGAACGTGGAACACGTTTTGAACCAAGAAATATAACGGAAAGACATCATTTTCCATCAAGGGGAGTAATGGTATGGGCAGGCATCATGATGGACGGCCGCACAGACCTCCATTTCTTTGACACGGGGTCTGTGACTGCTCAAAGATACAGAGACGAAGTTCTTGAGCCTTATGTTCGCTTGTTTCGAGGTGTTGTTGGTCCTGACTTCATATTCATGGATGATAATGCGCCATGTCACCGAGCGGTGCTGATTGATGACTTCCTTGAAACGGAAAACATCCAGCGCATGTCGTGTCCTGCGAACTCCCTGATTTAAATCCTATTGAGCATGTATGGGATATGCTCGGGAGACAAATTGCAGCCCTTTCGCACCCACCAAGCTCCGTTACAGAACTGAAGAGAGCTCTCCAAGAAGCTTGGAACCGTTTGAGCCCACAACTCATTCATCATCTCATAGCAAGTATGGTAAATCGCTGTGCAGCGTGTATGGCTGTCAGAGGTGACCACACGCCTTATTAAACTGCAGCATCAGTATTTTATTTAATGTTTACTTTCATTTTTTCTTTAAAGTGTGAATCCTTGCTATGTTCAGTTTTCTTTCAAACTGCTACTTTTGATAATAAAAGTAATTATTATTATTATTTTGATTTGCTTCCTTATTTTATAACCATTTTACACTCGCATATCACGTTTCCCGCCATTCTGATTTGCAGTTCCTTCTTTATTCACATAATTATCAATTATGAGATACCAGTGTATTTAAAAGTAATGTGTGTGTATGCATGAATATGTGTGTGTTAGGTATGTGTTAATACAAAATTTCTTCTCAAATTATTGTATTCTAAATATAAATAGTTTTAATTGTAGCCCGTACTATGTCGGCGGTTAAAAAATTAAAAACAATCCTTACAACTTCCAGGCCATATCAAACTGAAAGGTTTGATAAATATGGAGGGATTGAAATGAATAAAATGGTTATATGTGTATAATTTGTACTGAAAAAGTGACTCCACGTACATATAATGTAAAAAGACATTTTGAAACGTTGCATTCAAATCTCGGCATGTCGGTGGATGCGAATAGAAAAACTTGTTCCTTACAAAAGAAAAAAAAAGATAGAATTTTTCTCAAAGCAGTATTTAAAAAAGTTTTTTGGTTCGAACTTAACATTGCAGCTGCTAGTTTCTAAGTTGCCCATTGCATTGCTCGCAACGGAAAACCTCTTTCAACAGAAGGATTTGTAAGGGGGGAAAAGCGTTTTTAGATTGTAGTCCTACATTGTTTGCTGATTTTAAAGAAAAATGCTTGATTTTAAAGCATACAAATGAGTTCCCTATAAGACACAATATAATTAAAGATCGAGTAATAGAATTGGAAAAAAATATTTTTTCGCGCAAATACATAACGCCTTAAATTATGCAGAAATGTATTCAATTGCTTTAGATGAGATTAATAATATAAATGGTTATGCACAATTTGCTGTTTTTGCTCGGTATAAGTTTGGAAATATAATGAAAGAAGAGTGTGTTTTTTAGTGAAACTAATAACGTTGAAAGGAAAGTGTAAGAGTCTTGATATTTTTACAGAATTTGGAATTGCATATAAAGAAATAGATATTGACTTTCAGAAAATAGTTTCTGTAACAACAGAGGGTGCACCTAGTATGGTAAGGGAAAACATTGGATTTATTCAGCATCTTAAGCAAAATATTTCACATTTTCTGATTGAATTTCATTGTATAATACACCAGCAAGTTTTACGTGCGAAGCATAATTTAAAAACATTTTCCATTGTACACTGTCAGTTGTTATAAAAATAATCAACTCTATAAACGTAAGAGCTCTTTATAAAAGGCAATTTATATAATTCTTAGAAGAAATTGAATGCTCATATTCAGGGATTTTGACATACAATAACGTGATATGGCTTATTTTCGGTGAAGTCCTTCATCGCTTTATAACGTTATTAGAAGAAATTAAGATCTTTTAAATTGAAAAAACAATAGAATCGGTGAATTATCCAATATACATTAATCAACTGATTAAATGTTTTTATGAGACACTCAGAATTTTAATGAATTGAATAAAAAAGATGGACTAATTATTTTAACAATTTTTAAAAATATTAAATATTTATGACTAAACTTGGCATCTTTACTAAGGATTTGGAAATGAAAATCATGAAATATTTTCCTCAATTACAAAAACATTTTCAAAACACAATAATTTTCGAAAACTCCGTTCACATTTAAGAAAATGCAATTTAAAAACATATAATCATTATGCTGGAAATAAAACAAGGTTTTGAAGAGGGATTCAATGAATTTAACAGTTTGGAAAATACTTTTCTCTTTATTATATATCCTTACAAAATAGAATTTGAAACACAATGGTGTTAACCGAATTTATGTGGCTAGGTATCGATAATTTAGACATGGAATTAGTTGAACTTCGAAGCACCTTGGAGTGTAAAACAAAATTTGAATATTTGATTTCTGAAGTAGGAGAAAAATTGCGTGAAAATCTTGCAGATACTATTGATCCCACAGTAAAAATTGAAAATATTATATTATACTTATGGGATATTTTTTACCAAATAATTTTATGTCAATGAAAAAACTAGTTAATATGTATGCTCTTTCAACGATGTTTGGGCTCACATATTCGTGTGAAAAATTGGTTTCTTCAATGTAAAATCTTCTAACAGAAATAGACTTGACAGGGAATTAACTGCAAAATGCGTTAAACCAATGTATTCAAACCATGTTCCGCGGTACCTTGGGGTTCCACGAAACACGGAACAGAGGTTCCGCGAGATAAGAAATGGAAAGGAAAATTATAAGTTGTGTATGCAAAATAAATTCATGTTCTCTATTCAGTTTGTACAATCACGAAATATCTAAATCCCTGCTTGTCAGTGCAAGTCACACGTTACCATGGTAAAAAAATTTAATAAACATGCGATTCTGGACAGCCTCTTTTTTTGCGTATTTTTTAGAACTTTTAATTCTTTGCATATGAAAGTTGGGAGCCTTTACAGGGGGTACATGTACCCCCTGTACTTCTGCCATAGTGCACTATGGCAGAAATTAAACGTAATTAAACCTTCATTTGTGTTTCAAGATATTCTTTAGAAAGAATGGGGTAGAATAATTTAGAAAAAATATTTTTTAAAAAATAGTGGTTATGTTGTGGCAACTTGATTTCGGAATTTCTTATTTAGTTCCAGAATTGATACGGATAAGACAGAAATTTGAGAATCTTGATTTTGTGTTAAAACAGCACATGTGTGTTTCAAAAAAGTTCTGTTCAGGTTCAAATAATTTTGCAGCCTTTTAAGAATTAATGCACATGTGTAAGTTAAAAAGACAAAAATTACTGCGTTTACTAGTAGTTTTTTTTTATGTTATATGCGTAAACTTCCACCATTATCACTTGCTTCTTAGGTTATTTTCACATGTTGATAAAAAAGGATTAAATGTGCGTTTTCTTAACTCTAGTGCACTGTAATTTTTCACAAATATTTTTGATAAACAGTGTTATTTAATGAAAAAATTTTATTCGTTTCATGTTGAAAAAAAATTTTTACTCGCTTATAAAATCCAATAGAAGTCCGCTTAAGGTAAGGAATGTTAAAGTGCTTTAAAGAACATCCAATGATTATTTGCTATACGTAAAGGAATTCCAATAACACTATCTATGATCGAAATTGAAACAAAAAATGTGGCTATAATATCTTTTACAGTTTGAACTTTTCTCGCACATGTTCAAGGACAATAGAAAGAATGTTCGAAGATAATATTACTTTAATTGGTTATAATTCTTTTTATTATTCTTCTCTTATTCTGTTGTAAAAAATGATAAAATTTGGAAACTTATTTTCTTCTAAAGCGAACGCAGTGAAGTATTACCAAAAATATGGTCTAATACGTAAGTACCCGAAAGACTATCGAGCTTAGCGGAATAAGAAACGTAACGGAACAGCAAGACAACATTTAGATTCGTACTTATTTGTATTCATGGGGTGGCGTCTACGTAAGTAAAACTCTTTTGCCATAATTTTGAACACAATTACTGTGTTCTGGTCATCTAAATATAATAGTTATTAGATCTTTCGTTTATTTCAAGTGTACACGTTTTTCTTAAGTGTAATATTTAATTCTTCTAAATCTACGCTAGTTTATTTGTATTCTGCTACAGTCTTAGGCGTGATTAAAATCACGCCAAACTGGCTATAGATGGAATGTAGATATTATTCAAGATGCGCCTCGCACCTAGCGAAATATGAAGAATAAAAAATATTATGAAACTTGATGAAACAACTGAGAACTGTACAATTACAACCATTTAAAACAATTTAAAAAGTGGAATAAAAAGAAATTCCCTTTATTTTCCAAGTAAAACGGTGCAGAAAAGTGAAGAGGGAAATCGAATGTGAAAATTTTCAAAATGATTGCAGAAAAAGAAATTAATATAAGGGAAAGCAGTAAAAAATTAAAAATAAATAAATAAATTTAGTGATGTTGAAAGAAGAATTAAATACTAAAAAAAGCAACTTCAATATGGGTAGTGAAAAAAATTAGGAAAACATTATTAAAAATAAAACTGTACAAATTAGGTATTTACTACCATTAAAAAAAGAATTCTGCCTTACAGAGCTGGAATTCACCACACAAAATTCGACCACGCAATTTATTACTTTTTTTAGAAAAAGTTGTTGAGTCTTTTCCAGATTTATATCACATTTCCCATTGGGTGAAATCAGTAAAATCTTAACTCAAGTACGAAAAAAGAAATTCAATACCTTAAAAAAATGAAATTGACAAAAGAGCGAAGACTAGATGTTAGTATATTACTATTCCGAGTGTGCCGTGTAACATTAAAAGCTAGAAGAATTGAAATTACTTCTGATTGTGTGGACTTAAATATTTTGTTCCTTTTTAATTAGATAAAGTTAACGGCATATACAGCCTTCAATAGCTCAATTACTTTTGTATAAAAATATGTTGATGAAATAATAAAATATACCACTACTGAGATACATCAAAAAAAAATTTTCATTTAAAACTGTCTGAAAATAACTAAAAATAAGTTCAAACTCACCAATACTGTACAATAGCGAATCGATTTTATCATTAAAACCTTTCTGAGTAAAAGCGGTAGAATCTGACGTTTTTATTATATAAAAATAGCTTTATTTTTTCTTAGGAAACCGTCCTCGCTTAGGAAGCTCACGCTTTTTTTGTATCCATTTACCTTTACCCCGTCCTTGGAGACCGTCTTCACTTAGGATGCTGACTCATAGCTTACCCTGTCTTTAAAACGTCTATTTAGGATTTTCTTTACCCTGTCTTTAAAGACCGTGCTCATTTAGGATGTTGACTCATAGCATTACCTTGCCTTTGAAGAGCGCCTTCATTTAGGAAGCTGTCTCATAGCATTACCCTGTCTTGGAAACTGTTCTCGCTTGGAAGCTTACGTTAATATTGTATATGTATACCTTTGCCCTGTCTTTGGACACCATCATTCATGACGGGTACTGACGTACATCTTTACCCTGACTTAGGAAACTGTTCTTGCTCAGGATGCTGACACATAACTTCATTTTGTCTACAGACACCGTCTTCATTCAGAAAACTGACGTATTTATTGTGTCTACAAAGCATAACTCTGCTTCCGCCTACCGTTTTCGCTTAAAAGAGAAGTTGATGTTTTTATTGCATTAAAATTGCTTTAATTTTTCTTTCGGATATCGTTTGCAAATGCATTACTGAATTATTTTTTGTTTATTTTATTAATAAAAATATGCTCATATTATCTTTCAGTAAATAAATTGTTGGGATTCAAGGCAGTAACCACGTTTGATAAAAAAAGATCTTAGCTTTAATGTCTTGGAACTATCCATTTTCTTTAAAAATTTTTTAAAATTTTAAATCACTTTTAAATAATAATTTACCCCAATTATTAATTCCTTATTTATAACAAATATATATCTCGCCAAAAATAAAATCGTTAAGATATGCCTGGAGTCAATTTGAAACAGTAAATTTTTTCCCTTCAATTATAAAAAAAAGAGTCTTAAATATTTCTAAAAAAGATTTATTAAGGTGCCTGACTAGTTGCGGAGACATTTTTTTGAAATTTGCTGAAAATTTAATTTTAAACTCATTTTTTGTTTGCTTATAAATGAAAACTAATAAAAATAGCAAAAAAAATTCTATCAGTGTATTTTTTTTTTAAATATGGCCAATTTTAGGTTTAAATTAGACGTTATTTGCACGTTACGTTAAACATAGTAAAATAAATTCTAATGCATAAAATTTTAAAAAAACCCATATAATTTTACTCAGAAAACAGTTACTAATGAACTGACCTAATATCTTTGAAAAATTTTAATTTATTACTGAACTAGAGGTCAAAAAGTGCACGCAATGCCATTTTTCAAAAATTTCACGTTTATCACGCAGAAAAAAAATTATAAAAAAGGTAAACATGCTGTTTTTTCTTAATCCCTACGTCTCAGCATACATACTATAATGATGAACCATGATACAAAATTTCAAACAATTATATACAGAACTGTTTGAGATATCATGCTTACCGTGTTGTAAAATATCAAAAAAGCTGTTTCAGAGAAAAATGCATTTAAAGATTTAAAATTCAAAATTTTTTAAAAAACATTACTGCTAAAAAAACCTAAACCTCTCTATATCAAAAAACAAACCTTTTCAAAGCAATTATGAATATTATATACTTTCTTCAAACTTTTATCTTTTAATATTTTTAACAATTTTATAGTGTTATTTTTTTTCTTAAAGTCTAAGTACATAGTTTACGAACTACAGATTAGACATATAAAATGCACTTTAAAAAAACCTTATTGCATTAAAAAATAAAAATATTTTACATAGAAAAACAAATATATATTCTACCATATTATTTTAGAAGTTAAGAAATATTTAATACAAAATATACTTGTGTTGTTTTACTCGTAAACATTTACGAAAAAGCTCTTAAAAAACATTGTTTATCAGAAAGGTTATCATAAATTAGAATAAAAATCATGCAAAGAAGTACTTTAAAACCCTCCATATGAATATACTAAGCATTCTGTTTTTTCATTCTTAGTACTTTTTGTTTTCTTTGCTGATTTTCTTTTTTTTTCGCGACAATTTTGCAATCGGTGAAGAGTGTCTTAAAGATGTTGAAATCCGTTGTTTATGAAATTTAACTAACTCTTGAACAACACTTTCAGGAAGGGAACCATTTACATTTCGAATCACTGATAATATACCAGCATAACCAAAATTAAAAAGTATCAGAGCTAATAATGCACCCAAAAGAAATGTTTGCAGTCCAATAAATATATTTTTGGGAACAATATTCCACAAAATGTTGTTATAACTTTCGTTACAATTTTGTGTCTTACCATGAAGACATTTTTTCAACAACGTTTCATTACACAGTTTTAGATATGTAGGTTTTATTTGGTTTATAATTTTGTTAGGAAGTCCTAGCTTATTTTCTTTGAGAGGACTCCCAGCTGCTTTTGCCCTTTGGTAACGACACCAACTCCCAGATCCTTCAGGACACTGTCCATGCAAAGAATTGTTTTTTCCAGATACACAGTGGAAAAATGCAGCTATTACACAACTCATCATCTTTTGTAGATTACCTACATTGATTCGAATAGCTATTCCATAATAGTTCTGGATTCTGTCAATTAATTTATCAGTTAATTTATTGTTCCCTCCTAAACCTTTCATCGTTTTTTTTAATTGACGCAACCGCCCCCCTACACGTTTCTGTACATGGCCTATACACTCGAGTTTGGTTACTGTATTAATTCCATAAAAGTTTTTAACAGCTTCATATCCTTTTGAGTCTCCATCTCCGTAGTATTCATTGTAATGCACATCCCTTACATTTGATCTCTCAAATATAATGTAGGCTCCAACAACCTCCATGTTCCCAGCGGAACCTTTATAGTTCGAACATACATGTTTCGATGATTGGTTAGTGCCTTTCGCGCATATGTGGCAATATTGCGTCATAACTTCAATGTCTAAAATTTTACCGGTGTCAACTGATATGGCACTTACACACCCATTCAAAGATGAGTAGCCTCTGCGTTGCCAAGTACCATCAATAGATATTCCACATTTAGTGAAACTATTTGAGCCTTTGATTTCACTTAATGCAGCGTTGATGTTTTCTTGAGCAACGCGTTCAGTTGCTTTCAACAGTTTCCTTTCGTGATTGCGGAAAGCAAGTTTTGATAGGAAAGGTAAACCCAGGAAAGCGCATAACTTTTTGCCGGCTGAAAATCCTTTCCCGATTATCCTTAGCCCCAAAACAATTGAAGAGTTTATCAGACAAGAACCTTTCATCTTCTCTGTCGTAGGGAAACCTTTAAAGAAGGAGCAGTTTTTGCACTTTAGGTTCATATGTGAACATAATCCACTGACAGAGTCTTCTATAAGTTCCAAGCTCTGAGAATAACAATCAGGGCAGCAAACTATAGCAAACAATGAAATCAAAGTTGTCAAACTGACAATTCTATTGTCTTCATAAGTTTCAAACAACCTTTCTGAGAAAATTTCCAAACTTGTATGGCTTGATACCAATTTTTTGGCACTAGCGGATTCAGTAGAATTGAGCTCAGATGTTTCATCATTCTCATTAATAGTAGCACGAATGGTATTACGATTTCCAGTAAATCGGCGCTTCTTAGACCTTCCAGATCTTGATTTAGCCATAATTAATCAATATTTTGTCTTTAAAAAGACAGTTTTTCTTATAAAATATATCAAAATAATAATTTAAATGAGGAGCGAAGAATCGAATCGCTAGAACATAAACAAATCAAAATATAACAACAAACCTGTAAAGTTGTTGCCAAATTTTACTAAAAACTATTAAATAATTTTTAAAAAAATATCACCATATTCAGTTTTAAGATTACCAAAATTAATATTTTATTAATAAACTCAATAAAATTCAAAAAAGAGTAAAAATCTTTCAAATTCAAAGCACTTCCGGTTTCGATTTCTAACTTCCGGTTCATTTTTGTTGTTATCACTTGACATAAAAACTGCTATAACTTCGTAAATAATTGGAGTACAAGCAAAAGTAAGGTATTTTTAGAAAGAAGAAAATTCAAATATTAAAAATATCAAATAAATTTTTTTTGTGATTTTCATTAAAATTGATGATTTTGCACTAGTCCTTAATCCCAGAAAACTTCTTCATTTTTGACTCTTCTAAATAATTTGATAGAATATGGAATATGACTGTATACAATTTTAACAGAGCTATACTTTGCCATTTTATCAAAAAAAAAAATGCAGACATATATATATATATATATATATATATATATATATATATATATATTATAACTATCTCTGTCAGAAAATCTGCAAGGGAAGGTGGCACTTTTGTATATATATATATATATATATATATATATTATATATATACTAATAAATAATACTTCAAACAATATACACACTCATGGACAAAAAAATTAGCACACAAAAAATAATTGCTGGATCGTAACGAAACTTGGCATGAAGGTACATGTCGGAGAGATATGCAAATGATTAGAAAAGCAGCGTGATCGCGTATTACGTATAGAAGCTAGAGGACGTTTAACGTCTTCCTCCGTTGAGTATAAAACAGGTAACCAAAGCTTGTTTGAGTGCGCTGATTCGCTTACAATGAAGCGCTGAGGTAGACATGCCATTACGCCGTTTTCGAAGACAATATGAGCAGCTGTCGCATTTTGAGAGGGGGAGAAGGATCGGCATTATGGAAGCTAGGTGGTGAGCTAGGCCAGGAGCTCATCAATTAGGCCGCTCTGATTGTGTTGAGACCAATGGATCCAAGAGATGTCATTTGCACGAAGACCAGGCTCACACAGAATGCCCTCGATAGACCAGTCGTCGAGAAGACCACACATCGTAAGAAATGCAGGCGTACAGCCAACTGCTTCATCGGCCACCATCGAGGCACAGGTAGCACCTTCACTAGGGGTCTTTGCGTCTTCTCGAACCATACAAAGGCGCCTGGCTGAAGGGCATTTGGGATCGTGGCACCCATTATGTGTGCTGTCCTTGACGCCCACCCATCGATGCCACCGTTTGGAGTTGTGCCACGCACGAGGAAACTGCACTGCAGCGGAATGGAACCAGGTCGTCTTTACCGACGAATCCGGATTCAATCTCAGCAGTGATGACAATCGTGTTCGTGTGTGGAGACCCCGTGGTGAACCCCTCAATCCTGCCTTTGCTTTACATCGACACACCGCTCCCACAGCTGGTGTGATGGTATGGGGTGCCATTGCCTACAATGCACGGTCACCCCTAGTGTTGATCAGTGGCACCATGACAGCCCAGCGGTATGTCCATGACATCCTGCAACCACATGTGTTTCCGCTCATGCAGCGGCTCCCAGGAGCCATTTTTCAACCAGAGAATGCTCGGCCTCACACGGCAAGGCTTTCACAAGACTGTCTCCGCACTGTTACTACCCTTCCTTGGACTGCCCTATCTCCACATTTGTCTCCAATCGAGCATGTCTGGGATCATTTGGGATGGCTAGTTGGGTATCCCACGAGTTTAAACGAACTAGAGGTAAGTTTACAGCAAATATGGAATAAAATGTCTCAAGACATGATACAGAACTTGTATGCCTGAATGCCCGATCGTATCGCATCGTGCATTCAGGCTAGAGGGGTTTCAACACGGTATTAAATCCTGCGTTCTTTTGCCTTTTTCTCTGAAATAAATGATCCTTTTCCTTTAATTTTCGAATCATTTAATTATATCAAAGTAGTCATTACGTTTGTAAAATGTCGTTTCATTTTGATGACTCTTTCTTGGTGCGCTAATTTTTTTGTCCATGAGTGTATATAGTTTGTAATTTTTGTTACTCATTGTCATTTGCACCAAACACTTCAGAACATTTAGCCCTACTGAATAATTTTAAATCGTCAAACCTCGCTTATTTTTACTCGTTAAGCCAATTGAATTTAAAGATGTTTAGCTTTAAAAATACTCAGTTAAAAAGTTTTAAACTTAACTCTGATGCAAAGGGCATTAGTGACCCACGAGCTAGTACTAAAAAAAATATGAACAAAATTTGACCCCCGTCTCAAAAAAGGTTCGCCATCCCTGCCGTAGATCATGATGGTACAGAATTCTCCAGTGATTGGCAGAAGAATCCATATGGTCATCACGTCATCGAATTTGGTAGCCAAAAATGATGCCAACTTCGCTGCATCGCCAAAATTTTGCCAAGTTTCCAATGAAATGCCTTTGTAATGTAAGGGCCGGCGTTGTTTGTAAATATATTGCAATTTTTACAAAAAAAATAAATGTAACAGAAAATAATTTTACAGTATTAACATCCCCTACAAAAAGATAAAACACTAACTACACAAAATATGCTCTATATATCAACTTAACTCAAAATTTATACTTTCCCTACTTACAATATACGGGATAAAAGAACTACATAATACATGTAAATTACAATTGGAGCAATAAGTATAGAGAATTGTATAATTTGCACAAAGGGGGTTGGTCTCCACCTGTGCAATTAAATACTATACTGAAATTCCTAAAATGACAAAAATAAAAGTAATTGCGGTAAACACTGAAAATTACCTTTTATACGATAAGCATTTTCTCTCTTTGTCCAAATCACATATTAGAATAATTTGATTAGAGTTAGTTTAGATAGAAATTAGTAGTAATGTAAGAAACAGTCTGTTTCAGGATTATTTTATTCATATTCTGTTGCATACAAGATTAAACGAATTAATTTATACTTCTGTTGTTATTTTCTATGAAAACTGAAGTGGCTTTCAGAAGAAAAACAAAATAAACTAATTAATATAGTCATCAGGTTCAGTACATGATTGTGTTGCAGTTTGTATGAATATCGTTTCAGGGTAATTTGCGATGTTCTCCTAATTCGTCTGTACGATACTTGTCCGTCTCCAAACTTTTCAAGCACCACATTCCTCGCTTGCAGAAATCGCCTACATAGATTGTAATCTGTAATTGACTGTCTGGACAATACCTATAGAATGCTAAAGACCGGTTACTTCTTGGACCAGCCTAAAAACCTGTAGTTTGAGATTTCTGAGTGCCATTTTGTTCAATGCAAAATATGGACCGTCCTGGGTACCATGCATCTTACCGATATGCTCTTAATGCCACAGCGGAACGTTCCAAATTCTGATAAAACTGTTTCATTAAAATGTAATCTTTTACTAAAGATCTTACAAAGTATCAAACTAAGATTAATGCATTGTAACGTAATGTTGAAGTGTTAAGTTGTGCAACTAACAATCGTCGCAAATAAGAATGCCATTTTCATAATTGGAACATTCCTCGTGCAACTACACTTGATACTTATAGCACTGGGTCCATTCTTCTGCTGGAAGGTCGCAATATTCCTCTTTAAAAGCAGGACAACTTATAATACCATCCTTTGAAGTTAATGC
The DNA here is from genome assembly GCA_019973975.1 of Trichonephila clavata. NCBI lineage: Eukaryota > Metazoa > Arthropoda > Arachnida > Araneae > Nephilidae > Trichonephila > Trichonephila clavata. The sequence goes on from BMAO01000909.1 coordinate 59,940, forward strand.
AACTGGAATGTTTAGTCTGGATTTTATAGACAGGAAATTAGTTTGAGTTTGTTTGTTTTTATTCTCTTTTTAACTTCACGAACTTCTTTTCTCAATTTTTTAAAAATTCCTGTTCTTCCTTCTGCTTTCCCTTTGTTTTAACATTTCTTTGATGGATGTGCTTCTAAAAATGCTTGAACTCGGTTTTTTGCTTTTTCTTTTTTTCTCACATTATGTAGCTTTAGGCAATGGTTTGAAATAAAAAAAACACTAACAGACTTCTTTGGTGCATCTGAATCAGAATTTGTCATAAGTTCTGGTTCTTCTGGAGGATTTGTATGTTGATTTTCTACTAAGAGGGTCGGACGATTAGCACTATTATTCTCAGTTTCATCACCAACAGCATCATAGCTAGTAGTCCAGTAGTTTTTGCCGCAGCATAGTCATGTTCACTAAACATAAGAGGATTATGAGGCTCAATCCCACATTCCTTAAGCCCTTTCAACGGCATTTCCAACTGTAGCTGCTTTGAAGTAAGTGGTGCTCGAAAGCTCACCAATATTTTTGTCTGTGATAGTTTGCTCTGGATGAGTGGCCATAAAGTTGTCACATGCTTGGCTATAGTAGGTTTTTAATTGGTCGAAAAATGACATAACAAGGGACTGAAGACGATATGATGTGGGGGGGGGCAACCCCACCATGATGAGGCTTTTCGCTCTGCAATATAAGATAGCGGCAAAGTTATATGAGTTCTGTGATTGTCAATAATCAGCAGAGTAGGAGATTCTTTTCTTGTCTTCACATAAAGATAAAAGTGCATCAAAAAAGAGAAAAAAGTGCCCTTATTGTTGCAGCCGTTATTTTACAGTGGCTTACAGTTCTTGGTGGGGCTCTTTCTACATGTTCGAGAAGCATTCGTTTTCTCACAAAAAGTCAAAAGATGAGGTAGGTAAAAGCCAGTAGCTCTAATGCAACAAATTATTGTTACGTTCCTTCCTCTTTAGGAGGGCCTTAACGAATGGCAAAAAATGTCTCCTCTGGTCGCTCTTTCTGGAACGAAACCTTCTCTGATCCGATGCACCCCTTAGCCCCAGAAGAGATAAAAAGAGCAAGATCACGCGGGCAAACACACAGACAAACAAGTGTTTACAGGATTTAATAGAATGGACAGCATAGTTAGTTTAATAAATTCCGAAACTCGGGACAAGATGACGAACTTGTCATCTTACCCCGGACTGTCTGTTTAAAAATATTCGTTCTCATTGCCATGAAGGAAGGCATTTAATTGATATTTATTCATGGTAATAGATAGTATTTAAACGAAGTTACTCATTAATATTAAAGAGAAAACAATATATCTTACCTTTATCAGTAGCAGAGCTTGTTTACACATGCATAAAAGTTATATCATGGCAGCGGAAAACAATCAAAGCTTGATAAGTAACACTAAAATAGCAATTTCAGTGTCTCGATACTATTGTTTAACGAACGGTCAAAAGGAGAGCCAATAGTGTTTGTTTGATGCTGCTACCTTGTGGAATATGGAAAAATTAAGACATTCTTCATCTTTCCCCGGTCTCCCCTACAAAAGTTTAAGGAAATGCTTACAATATTTTAGCTAGAAGGGGAATCAGCGCCTCTAAATTTACAAATGGAGCTAATAGAATTACAATCAAGTATCGAGCTAAAAGGCCTGTGCGAAGATTGAATATTATCAAAAAAATATATCCCGGACAAAAAATTTCCAAATTTAAAACGATTGGCCATGCGCATTATATCAGCATTTGAAACTAATCGCTGCGAAATGTTTTTTTTTTTTTTTTTTTTTTTTTTTTGCAAATTAAGCCTGGTAAAACAAAGTATCGCAGCATATTGTTCGATGAAAACATGACCAAAAACTACGATACGCGTCAACAAAATTATCCGTTGATATTAAAAAAATATCAAATAAAATACAAAAACAAGTGTCACATTAATTATAAGGTAATAAAATATTTTGAATGTTGTACAATAGTAAAATATTTTGAATGTTGTACAATAGTAAAATATTTGAATAATTGTTGTTTTATTTTGATATGTGCACGGCCCATCTCAGTTTAGTAAATGTTTACTTGGCCCACCAATTGATTCACGTTGGGCACCCTTGGTATAGAGCTACGTGTACTGTTTTTACTTTGATTAGTCCGATATCAGAAGCACGACAATGCCATCTATTAGGCAAGTGAAAAAATATACAACTATTTATTATTTATTATTTTTTTACTTTGTCAGAAGAATCTCTGGCTTGTTTTTCATTTATTTCGCGTAAACCTAAACATATTTTCTTTACTCCTTTGAGTATTATAATTTTAAAAGTTTGTCCTGTTTTTTTTGGAGCATTTGTATTTAAAAATTACAAGGGAAATAAAAAAATAATAATCAAAATACCTGCAATGTGTGTTTTATGCTTTAAACTATCTGAATTGTATAGTGTTGTGTGTGCTGGGTTGAATATTTTTCGAGAAAAATTTGTTCTGAGATTAAAATTTAATTCTAAGAAAAAAGTTTCATTATATGTCTAGACAAGAATGAACAAACAATTTTTTATATATAAAGAAATATGTACGTAAAAAATTTAGACCTTCTTTAATTTGCCAGAAAAGAATCTCAATAACCTCTTAATTATGGGTTTGTTTTTATTCCATTTTGCAATATTTTTAACTCTAATGTATAATAAGTGCAAAACAATACTGCAATAAGAATTTTTTCAAAAAGTTGAAATGAGTATGAAAGTAAAATAATGAAATGAATTAAACAACAGCAATAACATGTATAACCTGAAATAAGAGACATACGTAAGTACTCAACTATATAAATTGTTTATTTTCCAAATTTTACTAAAAGAAAATCTAGCTTAAAAAGGAATTTATTAATTTACACACGAAATATTTATCATAAATTGACAAAACTGCTAGAATTGTTTAAAGCTATTAAGGAATTAAATATGATTTAACGTGGTTTTTAATTTACTATAAACGAATCCATTTTATCAATTTCTACTAAAGAACTTTTTTTGTCAATAAGATGCCGGTTATTTTCTGAAAAAAAGCAATCTTTCGTCAGGATATTAATTCAATATTTAAATTATTAGTTTAAATATAATAATTTATAATCTATAATTTACGCACGTTTTCTAATATTTAAAATAAAATGTAATATTAAATAATAATTCTAGAATAGAGAATTAGATTATTAAAATATGACACTCATAATTAGAAGAATTTTCGTTTTCATAGAATGCTGTTAAATTATAGTTAAATAATAATTAATAAATAATAGAGCCAAACAATAATTTAATTTAATTGCCGATTGATTTAGAAGTAAAAATGAATTCCTGACATTGATTAAATTGTAAAATAAAGAAAACGCATACAATATTACACTGATTTAATATTATTGTAAGAAAATATGAAAGAGAAGAAACAAAAAAAGAAATATGTATAGTGTAACGGTAATTCACAACATTGTTAATATCGTTTGGCTTGAAAGAATAGAAAAAAAAGAGCACTGACTAAAAAAAAAGAATTTTATGGTTTTGAAACAGATTGACAATTTCACAGTGGATTTAAAGTTATAAATTATTTGCATTCATTTTCAAGAAATCTTATATTCCTAATTAATTATATTATTCAGGACAATAAACAAACAAATCTACACGAACAGACAGCTTTTTATAAATTTTAATTTTTTCCGAGTCGAGAGATAAGCATTTGGTTATTTTATATATTTTTGGTTATTATATATATTAACTCATTGATACTCTCTCTCTCTCTCTCTCTCTGCACAGCTATTTTACTATAACAATTCATGCACAGTTGTATATGTCTCGTATATATGTGTGCACATGCATAGAAATAGATAAGAGACAAAAAAATCTAATTCTTGGTCGTTTTAAATGCACAGTCTGCTTTTCTGAAGTATTTTAAATAATCGTAAATTATGTTCAACTACTATATAGAGAAGTCCTCTATCATTCGAGTTTAGAATTGGAGCAACCACTTCTTTCGTTCTTCTATTCTTTCAAAAATATTGTTCGGACTTTATAAAAATGTTTATCATATTCACGCAAGACGTTTTTGACAGATTTTAAGAGCTAATGTAACTATTGAAAGCATTTAAACACGCAAGATTTTGTTTTTCTTTCAATACTCTGGAGAGTATTTTCATTTAAGGCATATTTATACTATTTCGTACCATTCTTTTGTTCAGTGTGTGTATGCAAATCAAAACATATTATTTTCAAGTGTAATCTACACTATTAAAATCCGTAGGTAAGCAAACGTCTATATCTATATGTGAGACTATCCTATCACGAAAAAACAGCTCAACGCACAAAAGCTCCAAGGTGCCAAAAGATTGAGATGATCCGAGGAAGCCTGATATGCAACTAGTCAAAAAGATATTAACTAATAACGTTAAAATACACGATTAGTCTGCCCCTGTTTACCGTTTATCGTGCAGAAGTCGTTCAAAAATGGCGGAAGCAGGCTGTCAGATATTTTCGTAGTTTTTAATATAGCTATCTTATTTTACGTATCAAAATCAGTCAAAAAATAATTCCACAATCAGGTAGACTGTTTATTTAACTAGACGATTTAATTTGCTTTTCTTATTTTACAAAATAACGATATTTTGCATTTCTTACAATTTTTTTTTCATGAGTCAGTTAATTATATGCATTTTTAGGAAAAGAATTTTTCAATCGCTCTGTATCATTTTCTTTTTACTTTTTATCCAATTTGTTTGCGTACTGTTAAAGATCCCTTTGATCTTTTGCTCTTTCAGAATCAGTGATTTAAAAAACCAAATACCAAAAACCTTTTTTTTTTTTTCCTTTTTAAAAAAAAAAACTCAAAAACTCTAATTAAACATTTAGTAACTTCGACATTTATAAAAATAATCACACCAATATTTTTTTCCATTTGTCAAGCGCTATTATCCGTGTTCTATCCAAAAATTAAAAAAAATGCTTCAACATTACGGATTTTGAAAAAGTTTTGTGTTTTTTAATTTATACCCTTTTTTCAAGAATTCATTTATGCAGCATTTTTTTTTACTTTTTTTGTTTAAAAATCACCGTTGTTCTTTTACAGATGGGTGAAATTTGGAAACTTCAACTCAAAAACCAAGCCTTCAAAAAAGAAGACGTTTATGCAAAGTGAATTGACATCGAAAATCAATTTATAGCCAAATGAAATTTCATGACGTGGCACTTTTGAGTTTTAAGCTGAAATGGAATACAGTAAAATTCCTTTAAAAAAATTATAAAATTCTGCAATTAAAAAAAAATTTTCATTCTTAAAACTATTTTTAAAAAAGATACATTTTTGTTTACAGGAGCAGAAAAAATACAATGAAAATTCGCCAAAGGCCATTAATAATTAATTGTAGTAAGCTTACGACAGAATTCAAGATTTTGAGTGCTGTTGGCGCATGCGCGGAAAAAACAAATTCTATAACCTTAGTTTCCTTCCCCCTCCCCACTTTTTTTGTCATTTTTGCTATGAATTTCAAATATACTAGACTTTTGTTTTTTGTTGCCATTTTTTAAACAAACGGTATGTAACGATTAATTGGTAAATGAATATTTCTAACATCAATTTTATTATTTTAAATTCTAAGAAGGAAATTATTGTGTTGAAATAATAAATATGTTAGTTTTCTAAAAAAACAGTTTTTTTTACGTCAAATGCGTTTAAGGTATCCGACTACCTTAAAACTGTGAATTTTGCCAAAAATTGACAATTTTTTTATGATTTTATTTTATGGGCCATTTTATAAGCTTTATAAAAATACCAAGTTTATCATTTTCCCTTTACTAGATCAAAAACTATAACTGTTTTAGTAAAAGCAGATGCCATTACTTTGAGCACGATGTCATACTTTAAAACGCGTTTTACTCGAAATGTGATTTTTTTAAAAATAATCAAATGGGGTCAGCGCTTGCTAAAAAAGTTTTGAACATAATTAACTGAAATTTTTTCTGTAAGTTTTGTATAATAGTAGAATTGTTTTAACCTTCAGATTTATCAATCACTGTTTTATTACAAAATTTACAGTCCTTTATGTGAATATAAACACTGTCTTTTTAAGCATTTTCATATAATAACCGAGATAAAGTGCTCTAGTTTTTGTAAAAAAGAAAATATCTCTTATCCTGAAGGTCATTTCAAAATTGAATAATATAGCAACACATCAGATTGAAAAAATTGAAAATTTGTTCATAACCTTTGGTGCAGAATGGGCCGCGTTTATGCTATTTTTTTGTCAATTTTTACCTATTTTTTCCCATTTTAGTAATAATAATTTCTTTTTCTCTTCATAATTTTAGCACATTTTTCACATTTAGCAATGCACTAAATAAATTTAAAAATAACAAAAAAATCCTCATATCTCCTTTTTTTTAAAAAAAAAGTTGTCGCAACCAGTCAGATACCTTAAATTATTTTACAAAAATGTCTTCCTTTTAATTTACGAGATCTGAAAGGAGCTATTTAAATATTATTTTAAAAATATAACAAAAAAGGTTAAAATGCTTCTGTTTTTGTCAAATATTATAATTTTTTTAATGTTTTTTTAATACAGTGAATGGAAATAAAGTTCTTTCCTTTTTTTCTCCCTCTTGATATTTTATTTATAGTTTTATATATTTTTAATAGAACATTCATATTTCCTGAAATAAGTAGTCTTTACAATAACTAGTGGTAAGAGTTTTTAAATCATTATTAAAGGATAATAAACTAAAACAGTATTGTTTTTCAATATTCTTTACTAAATTAATTATTTTAGAATAAAATCGTACACTCTCAGCTTTCTTCTGGATAAGACTAAATTAGTTTTTTGAGACATTTCTATGCTGGTATGTAACGATTGATTGGTAAGTAAAAATTTTAAATCTGTTTCAATATTTTAGATTCTAAGAAAATATTGTTAAAATAATGAATATGCTTAATTTTTGTAATGCATTACATCAGAAATGTTTTCGCGTTATTGCTTTAAATGAACGTTTCATTAACTTAAGTAGTATTGTGTTTTACAAAGCATTATTAAAAAACAGAAATTTGGAGGAAGATCTTATTCCCGGGGGGGGGAATGTTTTACACTCTCTCTCTCTCTCGAAAACACAATGCTGGGCTAAATGGAGGGAAAGAATCCCGTCTGAAAGGAACAAAATTAGAAAAGGAAATTTTATTGAGATAATTATTGAAATCACTCACATCGAGCTCGCACACACAGAATTTCTGGCGTCGAGAGGGTAATGAAAATCCCCATGGAAATCAAGTTATTCATTCGACAAAGGCACGTGAATACCAGGTTAAGCGCAGAATAAATAAACACGTCCGACTGGGCAAAGAAACTGAAGACATTTCGAAAAAGGGAATTTTAAGGGCATATTAATATAGAATTCACACCCACTCCTGGAAGATATGATATTGTGAGGGGAAGAGGAAATTTATACGCACTGAGTCAAGAAAGCCTGTGCAGCTAGTATAATTAGAAAAATCGAAGTTTGTAATTGTTTATTTTTGTATGTGATCAATACGATGAGTTTTTAGTGCCAGCAGTGCCAGTTGTTCTTAAACTTTGATCACTCCGTCCCAACTTTATATATCAGTTTAAAATCCGAAAAACCACCCTTATGTTTTGAAAACTCCTCTCTGACTCCCAACTTATGGTTTAACGATTTAAAGGCTCCTCAATAATCCTAAAGCTACCAAGCTACTTAAACAGACTTTCTTAACACTTTTTTTCTTCAAGAAAACAGTAAACATCTAATTAAAAATATTTCAAAAATACTAATTTTAAATAAATAATGTAATTAACTGTATTAATTAAAATTATAATGAGACGGATGGTGTTGTATTTCTTTTACAATTACTGTCATATCATTATTTGAAATTTGCTGTCTCAACAATCTGCAGCCTTTCAGAGTCTGCAAAAAAGCAAAATCTTAATATTAGATGGGAGACCTTTGCGGAACCCATAGAAAAGCGCTGGGGAACCCCTAAGATCCCCTAATTACAGTTTAAGAACCACTGCTCTGCATTTTATTTCACATCACACTTTTTAGATCGCTCATTACCAATATATGTTGAAATTTTCAGACAATAGTTATTATATTACTTCTATTCTGTGTGTACCATCAAGATAGCATTACAGAAGAAAAACTGTTTATTCAGGGATACAAATTATATCCCTGAATTAACAGTTGTCTAATACATACATAAAATCAACAGAAATGACTATGAATAGGTACATAATCGCATTTTGACTATGAATAGGTACATAATCGCATTTTGACTATGAATAGGTACATAACCACATTTCTGTTGATTTTATGTATATCATTCATGTAATGTTTCGCTATCGATATAACATGAAGTAGATAGTAAATAAGAATAACAGTCGATGAATATCAGCCATGAACTCGTGGATGGCTTCATTTCTGTAGAATCGTGAGTTCAAATCTGATGACGCTTAAAACCCGCCTTGAAGAGTTGGTACAAGTTAAAACTGTGAGGACTCCTCACGTGACTTGAGAAAGTTTGAATGGGGTACCAGCTCAGAGGTGACATCATCGTCACTTGAATATGTTTAACTTCTTTAACCGGACAACTTTTTTGCCCAAAATATTCCCAAAAAAGGCACATTTCTTTAATGCATATAACTAAGCAGAATGCATACAGAATTCGAAAATGGAAGAATTTTATTTTGATTTTCAGTTTTGAAGTTTTCACACTATTTTTTACTTTAAATCTGAGAAATACGAAAACGCCTTAATGTTTGCTTTTTATAAATACACTCAGAATGCTATGAAGAATGTTTCATACATATTAAAAGAAATTTTTTCATACTTACAAAATATTTCATGTTCGTACTTCTTTCTCAAATGTTTTAGGAATTTGTGTGTGTGTGCATATATATATGCACACACAATTATTAGCCTGATGTGATACTAAGTCTTGCATTGCAATAGGGACAGAGATAATAGCTGCTTTTTAGGGTACTATCTTTCTAATTTCATTTCTTCTCAAGCAACAAATTACATATTGCCTTGCCGATTCCTGTTCTTTATCGAATATTTCCAAGAACCTAATTTCCTGCATACAATGAAAAATTCCGATTGAGAAATATTTCGGTACCATGGACATCCACAGACCCAGATCAATCCTAATTGATCCTACTTTTCTTTAACTCTCAAATATGTTCTCCTTTACTTAAAATATTTATCTTTTACTTTCATTCTTAAATTCTCTCCATTTTTTACTCTCTCAGCTAAACAAATGCAAAAATGATGACCTCTCTGAACAGCCATTCACAGAAGTTCCACTCGATACCAACTCATTTTAACTTTTTTATATCTAAATATGTTTTTCTTTAACTCGGACTCCTTTGATGCAACTGGATTGGCTAGGCATCGCCCCACCCACTCCCATAACATGAAAATGTTTTCTAAGTCAAGTTTTTTTCCTCAATTTTTATCTTTATTTAATTTTATGTTTGTAAAGTTATTAAAATCAAAGTAATTATTATTTTTATTAATTTTCATTAGTTATATTTTAAATATTATTTTTTAAAAAGGTCAATTGTGTGTGAAAGCTTTTTAATGTCATCTAAAATATGAAGAAAGGACATAAGGCTTCGGAAGAACTAAGTAGTTCTACCCACCAAACTACAAACTACAGTACCATGAACAAATTGCATCTCTTAAAAACACTAGCTAAAATAATCTCACTATAAGAATTAAAAAAATAGGTGCAAAAAAGAGGATATAAGTGCCCGTACAATGTACGGGCATTCATGCAAGTTGGTTGTGCACAGCTTTAGGTAGTCCGCACGGTATACGGGCCAGTTAAGAGGTTAAAATATCGAGGTCCGTTGCCAATAGTCCTCGTGTTTCTTCGATTTCTGCCTTAATAAGCAATCAATCAATCTAAGACAATATTTAATTACATTCTGCAATAAAATCTTGAATTAATAATTATAAAATAGTAGTTAAGTCACACACATATTTAAACTTTGCAGAGATATTTCAACATAACTCATTCTGAATTAATGAATGTTTGAAACATCAACGGTCATTTATAATGTAAAACAATACTACCTAAATAAATATAATACAAACTTTGAATAATAGTTTAATTCATCCGGCTCTTTGTGTACCTTTTTTAGAAGTAATTACTGCAATCATACGTTCAAAAAGATTGATCAATACAATATTGAATTAAATTGATACCATGTTTTTGAAAAATCTGAAGTATATGACTAAATGAGTAAATTTCGAAAGAAATTAAACCAAATAGGGAAGTTTCATGTAGGAAGTTCTATGTTTGAATATGTTGCAATTCAACTCAATGAATGTCAATTGCTAAATTTATATATAGTTTAGAATGGGTGCATTGCATTTACTTAATAAGTAAATGCGGGGGCTAAAGTACATATATATATATATATAATATATAACAACCATTAATTGCTTCCGTTGATTACTTACTGAGTAATTTTAATCGAAGAAATAATATCTATAAATAGAAGTACCGTTCTCGTAATTGTGTAATCTATCATTCCAATAACATCAAAAGAATTTAATGAAATAGTAAAAGTCGTTGCGTAATACACATCAATTAGGATATTATTGCTTTTATGTTAGGGGTTTTATGTTTGCTTTTTATGAAGGGGATTAAATACCATTTCTTATAAATAGAACTCAAAGTAATAGGAATTTGTTGACTGTCAATTTTGTGTAAAGGATCTTGTAATACACTGCATTAATTGTATTATAATCCTAAGGTAGTTAAAAAGCAAAAAAAAAAACTGTCATCGTTAAATCACAAGGCAACTTAACAGAAATTAAGAATTTACTGTCAATATTATCTAATAAATTGTCATAAAGCAAAAAAAGTTTTATATACATCTCAATAAATTTCTTAAGATCATTTGTATGAGCCGTTGTAGTCTTATTTATAAATTCTAAACTTAAGTCCCACAATGTACAAATTCACTCAAATAAACGTTTTCTTTTTTTTTTTAAATTTTATTTTCGATAGTCTGGTATAATTTTTAATTGCTAAGTGTCAGCCCATCCCAGTCAACTTATGTTATTTTCATGATTTTGGAGCCATAAATGACGAATTAAATATAAATACAAGATAATTTTACATACCCAAATTCTACACGTAAAAAAATTAACTTATATTAGCATTTCTTAAAATTACATAAGTAAAAAAACTAGAAAAGATAACAAAAAAAGATATTAATGAAACCCCTTCTAAAGCATTTAACGTGCATACCAGATTTAATGTTTATAGAACTAATAACTCAAAAACGGGAATATTTATCTATAACGTTCTTTAGGATTCCTGCTTCATGCAGGGCCGATCCTAGGGTGTCGGCCGCCCGTGTGCGAAGATCTTAAGTGCCGACCCTCAAGAGAATTTTTTAAATTTTGACTAATACTTTTAAATTTAATACTTATATATTTAATTACTCATTATAATACTTACGTATTTACTTATTTATTATAATACTTGTATATTTAATACTTATATATTGAGGTAAAATTTTATCTACCTGTTTATCAGAGTAAAAATTAAAACAGTAATATAAAAATTTGAAGTGCAAAGTTATTTTTTTTTGGTCAGCTAATAGGTTATGATCGTGACAAAATACTTTAAAAAAATATTAATAAATATTACCTTTGAAATAAAAATAGACATTTTACTATTAGAATAGCAAAACAACAGTGTTACTCAAAAAATATAATCTAAAAAAAGTGTTCTAAAGCATAAATATCGTGAAATGAAACGAAAAGTATATAAATTAGTTCTTTACAAAGACTACTTATTAATTAATTATAAACTAACTTTTCTGGATTTCGGAAAATTAAATTCGTCAATAATTTTGGTAAAATCAATTTTTTCAGAGATTTCGGATTCAACGGAGAATGTGTCCATATCTGAAAACCCTTTTTGTGTTCCTAAAAAATTCTAAATTATATACCTTACCATCAGTATTGCTCACACATTTAATAAAAAACTTTGTTTGTTGTTTGTGACTAATATCTGATGTAGTAACAAGAATTATAGTGTAATATTTTGCTTTTTTGACAATGCGTGTTATCTCATTACGAATAGGGCTATGGTAGCATAGTAGCCAAGGTAACGGACTTTCGGCAGGCATATCATGAGTTCGAGCTCAGTGTCGCTGAAGACCCGTCGTGTAGGGGAGCGATGCGCGTTAAATATGTCAAGAGCTCAAACGTCCTCACGTTGGAGTAGTGTGGTAGTTTGGAGAGCGGTGCCAGTCCTTGTCACTTGACTATGGTTCAAAATTACGAGGTCCGTTGCCAAACGCCCTCGTGTAGCTGAACAGTGTGACGTTAATACTCACTCGTTACGAATAGACTCGGCTAAAATAGTAATTATTTCATTTTGGAAATGTTGTCCTAAGTAGTGTGGAATACGCGTTTTGTTATTTTCGCATTTACTAACATTATTAAGGAGTTCTGAAGTAACTGGATCAAATTTTGTCGATATCTAAACTGTGTTTAAAAATTACCATTATCTGAACTTCGCACTAGTTCCTCTGAATGCCAAATTTTGACTGGCTAAAAATTGTACTTTAGCAATCATTCTTTCAATGATGGCGCACCATCTCTTTTTCTCTCTATGTTATACATTTTGTTGTTCCGCGTCAATGGTACAATTTTATTCCAGCCTTGTCTTTAATTCGTACCACTATCTGATACAGTTTACGTGTTTTAGAGTATTTTCATGCTTATCATATTAGTAAAAAAATACATTGTACTTCTCATTCCAATAAAATTCTGTCTTATAGCTTCCTCAAAAAATGTCTCATTTCGGGATATTTTCGATAACATTTAAATAATAACAAATGTGCAGTCTTATTTGAAAATAAATTGATAATAATTCTACCAAATTTATCTGTCTTTGAATTAAAAAAGAAAGTAAACATTAAAATAACTAACCTATTATTGACCTAATTCCCAAATTTAAAATATTTCAAAAGAATTTTTAAGAAATGCATTTTTGATACTTCTATCAGCAATAACACAATTACTTTTAGAATATATTTATAATTGCAACAAAATATTACTAAATTTCTCTTCGTGTGTAAAAAAAAAGAGAGAGAGAGATAAACCATCTAAAATCACATGTGTTATATTGACTTAACAGAAGATGATTCAGAAAAAAAAATAAAAATTTACAATAAACAAGACAAATAAATCGCTTTTTTTTTAAATAGTGGGAACAGTAATGAAGGATGTGCATGTCTCGTTCTGGAAGTGGAACCTGTCTTATGAAAAAAAATTATCATCTGTAAAGGATTTCCCTTAAAATCCATTAATGACTGGAAATCAGAATGAACACCAGCCATAATCAAAACAACTATAATTTATTAATCCTTTTATAAGTCTCACTAATCCACGGAAGGAATATACATATATAAAGTATTGGAGACAAATCGAGGAAGATGAGATGTTAAATATTTAATTATAAGTAGAGTCACACGTTTGGAAATAATTGTAACTCCTATCTCAAATAATCAACATCTAGTCGATTTGATTCTAATTCTAATATCTTACTGATTGAACTGTCAAATATTAATTTTAAATGTTAATTAATTAATCGACGAGTCGCTCTCGTCTATCTTTCAATTACTTTACGTTAATCACAAACTTCTATTATCTAACTCCTAACATCTCTCTCTTTCTCGGACCTAAAAGTTAATGCTTAAATATACGACACGATTCAATCGCATCTTCTTCGTCGGTAGAAAGCTTTCAATTGAATAACATTTAAAATAATAGAATTTCCCAATAGGATTAGTGATAGGTACGTGAATAGATCCTTTAGACTTCAATTAATATTATTTCGATTAGATTTAGTCCAAAGATGAAATTTTACAAACCCTGTACTCATAACTATAGCTATGGATATGTAAATACAAAATAATTTCATTGATATTAAAATTAGCTAGTTTTCTTTTAACTCAGTAATCCTTTCATTTAAAATCGTTATGCACTTATGTGAATTTATTTATTACATAAATTTATACACATATATATTAAACAAAAGATATTTTTTTAACTAAATATATATTATTTTTTAGTCCTTTTTTTCATGAAGGCAAATACAATAAAATATTCCTTAATACTTTATCTTCTTAGGGTAAAAATATAATAGTACCTTCAGTGGCTTATCGATAATATTTAGCCCCCCCCCGGCAAGATCAGATTTTGGGACCAAAGTGTACTTGGAGTCGGTTAGGCTTTGGGACCATTACACATTATTACCATACACATTACCGTACATTTATGTTACACCATTACCTTCCAATAAGGAACCTTGTGTTTGACACAATATGTCCTAGAGCCAGAAATTTAAATCCACCAGACAAGACATTGGATATTTTGTCATTTGATGCTAAACAAATTAATTTAATTAGAAATTCAAGCAGTATTAATCTTTAAATAAATGATATACAAATAAATGCCTTAGTCACAGGTTTTTTAAAATTTGAAGGTCATAAAAATGAAAATTCTTATTAGAAAAAGTTTAGTTACTGAATAATTGTTTAAATGAGCAATAAAATATTGTTCTTACAGAAATTTATTGAAAATATTCCGTTGTACGGATCTTTTTGACAATTTGTGCATTGTGTCAAACTAAGCTAGCATTTTTATTTCTTATGTAAACCCAAAGAAAAAGCACCCCCACGAGTTGCAATCGTTTTATTTCATATTTTGTTTTGTCTCTAAATCGAAGCGCGGAACAGTTATTATTGCAATTTTTATTCCTCTGTTAAATTACATTGATTTATCAGGATAGCTTTATATTTAATTTTTTTAAAGAGAAACACTAACTTGTCTTTGAAATCTTAAAATTTTACAAAAAGAAATAAGAAACCTTTTTTTTCAGTGTCACTTAAATAGAATGTCCCCTTAAATGAGAGGTAAATACATAAGGTCCGTATTCAAAGAGACCAGTAGCAACATTAATTACGTCTTATTCGGAGAGGTGTATATTACATTAAGTTTTAAAAATACATATTAATTCGAAATTAAAACATAATTACCTGTTGCTTTTTCAAACGAGTTAAATGTATGAAATTGAATTGTGCCAATTTTGGTTGGCAAACATATCAAGTTAGAATTAGAATTCAAGAAAAAACATATCAAGTTTTGTGATTTAATGTACACACCAGCCTCGAACCATTCAAGGGTCAATACATAAGAAAACTGACGCTTTAACGTACACAGTACAGAATAAGAAAATAATATACATGAAATGCAATACCAGATTCACATTTCTGGGTACAAATATATAACTGGAAATTGCAAAAAAGATAAATCAAATACATATTTAAAAATAAATTCTGTCAAAACGCCAGTCAGATATTTAAATGGGCATGTAAATAAAGTAACTTTTTTTAGAGATGTATTTATAAATTAGAAAAGTGAACAATATCTTCTTAACACAAACATAATTTTTAACTCTACATAAAAGCAGAATTTTGAAGAATTGCAATTTGCCGAACGCTGCTCTAAGCAAAATATTATTTTGTGTACATTTGTCACCCTTGTAGTAATATCATATACAAAAGATAATCGTGTCCCGAAGTCGGGGGCCCATATACTTGTTACAACATATCGCTACACGCAGCGTAATTTTTATTTTTTGAAAGAGATATAGTCGTTATATACAAATTTTACTAGAAGTAGTCGGCATTTAAATTCAGTCTAAAATAAAATTCCAGGTATTTAAATAAGTCACCAGGTTCCCAAAGTATAAATAATAATATTTCAAAAAAAAATTCTTTCATGCCAATTTTTTCGTAACAAAAAAAAAAGGTATTTTTCAAATTCGGTCCAAATGCTGCCCCTAAAAATTTGCCTCGGACATGGGTCCAGTTTCCCAGGCTCTAGAGCAGGGATGGCTAACCTTTTTGAGACGTAGGTCAAATTTTGTGCATATTTATTTTAGTACTAGCTTGTGGGTCATTAATGCCCATTTGCATAAGAGTTAAGTTTAAAAATTTGTAACTAAGTATTTTTAAAACTAAGCATCTTTAAAATTCAATTGGCTTACGAGTAAAATAAGCGAGGTTTGACGATTTAAAATTATTTAGTAGGGATAAAAGTTCTTAAGTGTTTGGTGTAAATGGCAATGAGTGTTTGAATGAACAAGAAGTAATGAAATTTACATTCTATGTATATTGTGAAGTATTGTTTATTAGTGTATATATATCGCAAATAATATAATTCGGGTTCCAAGTGCCACCTTCCCTTGCATATTTTCTGGCATCTATATATATAAAGGAGAAAAGCGACTCACTCACTGACTGACTAATCACGAAATCTCTGGAATTATTCAACCTACAGACTTGAAATTTGGTAGACATGTTCCTTTGATGGAGTAGACATCAGCTAAGAAAGGATTTTCCGAAATTCAAAACGCAAGGGCGTTACGGGGGGTTAAGGGCTTTAATAATAATTGTTTTCCATGTTTAAACTACTTGATGTACAATCTTGAAATTGGGTAAGAGGATTCCTTTCAGAGAGTAGAGATCTGCTACAAAATTAGTTTGCTGAAAATCGACCCCCAAGTGGCGTTGCAGGGGCTTAGGGGGCGTTGTAGATAATTATTTCCATTTTTAAACTATTTGACACACTGTCTTTAAATTTGATATATATATAGATTCCTTTCGTAGAATAATGATCAGTTACAAAACGGGTTTTGTGAAAACAGAGTTCTAAGTGGCGTTGCGGGGGATTAAGGGCGTAATAGATAAATATATCCGTTTTTAAACTACTTCACCTACCTGCTTGAAAATTGGTAGGTAAGTTTCTTTATGGAATAAATATCCGCTGCAAAATGGGTTTTGGGAAAATTGACCCCCAAGGGGTGTTGCGGGGGTTTAAGGGGCGTTATAAATTCCTATTTTTAAGTTATTAGACGTAGAGTCTTGAAACTTAGTAAGCAGATTCCTCTCATAGGGTAGAGATACGCTAAAAATGGGTTTTGTGAAAATTGCCCTCAAGTGGCGTTGAGGGGACTTAAGGGGCGTTATAGATAATTATTTCCATTTTTAAACTATTAGACGCACAGTCTTTATATTTGATAAAGATATTTCTTTCATAGAGTAGAGATCAGCTATAAGAAGGTTTTGTGAAAACAGACCTCTAAGTGGCGTTGCAGGGGAATAAGTGGCGTAAGAGATAAATATTTTCGTTTGTAAACTATTTGACCTACCTGCTTGAAAATTGGTAGGATGTTTCTTTTCATGGAGTAAATATCCGCTAACAAACGGGTTTGGAAAATTGAC